>CAAKHF010002726.1:72941-83900 GCA_901007745.1 Hippocampus kuda
GTTGGTGGGGGGGGGGGGGGGGGGGGGGGGTTCGGCCTGCGTGGCATCTCAAAAGGTTGTTAGTCGTCTTACGTGGTCTTTTGGTGAACATCTCACAGTGTTCGCCCGGCGGGCCGAGGCCCGCTCCGTTAAACGCCCGGACTTCGATGAGGTAATGCGAGTCGGGCAGCATGTTCTCCAGCCTGGTTTGGCTCACCGTCGCGTTAACAAAGATGCGATTGGCTCCCGGCTCCGTGTCGATGTACTTTCGCCAGTATTTCACCTGACGTGTAACGCGAGTCGGTAAGCGGGTCCTTTGGAAGCATTTGGTCAAAGCTTCTCTACCTGATAGCCTTCAATGTACTGCTGCAGGCCCGTTCCCGTGTCCACCACCGGGAGCCACCACACCAGCGCCTCCGTGGAGGACACTGGCCGAGCGTAGACATCGGTTGGATGCTCTGTGGGGACTACACAACACAAGCGAGGTTTAGAAGAGGATGTCTCCCTTGCATGGGGTCATTGGACTCAATGGTGAAAACCCAGCACCGACATTTCGAATTTGATCGAAGGGGTCCCTCAAGGGTTCGTCCTTGGACTGCTTTTCTTCAGTGTGTGGAGAATATGCGACCGTTGGGTCGCATATTCTCACCAAGGCAACCCTCATCGAAAGATGTGAGCCTCTCGGGCTACGCCAGGGGGTGTCCTTACCGTCTCGCGGGTAGTAGATGACTTTGGTGAAGCTGTAGGGCCCGTCTCCCTTCACGTTGAAGGTCTTGATCTTCACCTGGAACTCCCGTACTTGGAAGTCCTCGTCGCCGGGCAGGAAGAAGGAGTCCTTGTGAACGTAGCGCCTGGTTTCCGGGTCGGAGATGGTCTCGTACCACCAGTCGTAACCGTCGTGGGGCTTGAAGGCCACAATGTAGCCGAACTTCTTGCCGTAGAAATACCACGGCTGCACGGGCTGCGGGGAGGCAAATTGTCGTGAGAGCAGCGCCAAAAAGGACATTTGCCAAATGTGTCGGCAAAGCCGCGTTCGGTTACCGTCCACGTGATGATGATCTCGCCATTCCGACCGCCGTAGCCTTCCACATCGGCGGGAGAGACCACCGGTGCTAGGAGGGGGGAATAAAATTGCAATTAAACTAGGAACGTCGATCCCCTCAAAAGCGGAGGGAGGTCGTGCAAAAAAAATAAACTCCAAATATTGCGTCTGCTTACGCGCATCCCAAGTTTTGATCTTGAGTGAGGGTATGCTGGCCTCTCCCGAGCCGTACTCGTTTGTGGCGATGATCCGGAACTGATACTCCATCCAGGGGTACAGGTCGGTGACGTCGGCCCGCTCCGCGGTGCCGTCAAGGAAGCTCGGCGCTGAAAGACGCTCAAGTTGAAGCAAATCGGTGGCGCTTGGCGAGATCCGATTTCAGTCGCTTGCTTAACAAAGAGCGCGGATGCGTTTCTGTATGACGTCTGTAAGCATTATACTGCCATCTGGCGGCCAAGAGATGCATCCCGGATTCAAATGTGCCGTTGACCAGCGCAATGGGTTACACACAGGTGCTGGCGTTCCTCCAGTCGTCCTCGTGCAGAGACCAGAAGTGCCTGGTCTGAATGGTGTAGGACAGAATGGGACTGTTGTGCTCGGCTCCTTTCGTCCACAGCAGCTTCACCCACGTGTCGCCGATGTCCTCCACGCGGATGACACCGGGAGGCCCCGGGACCCCTACAACAAAGACGCTTACATCTCCCCGCCTTGTCTTTCGGTTATTTGCTTGGGACGAAAGGCAAGCCGACTGACCGACGACTTTCAGGTCTGCGTACGCCGTGTCGCCGTCCACCACGGTCCGTGCGGTGCACGTGTAGCGGCCCTCGTGCCAGATCTGCGCGTTCTTGATGCGCAGGTTCCCGCTGCCTTCTTGGCTCTTCGGCAACAGGCACAGAAAGGCAATCAAGAGAGTGTCGTCAGGATTCGACATTGACAAGAAGAAGGACTACGCTCTTTTAGTTTTCCTCTTCTGAATTTCAAATCGAAATAAGGATGTACTCGAGACGGTACCATGATGCGCTCGTAGTGTTGCCACTCGGCGTCAAAGTCGATGACCCGGAAGTCGATGGCCCAGATGAAGGCGATATCCAGCATGGGGTCGTAGGAGGCCGAGCAGGCCAGGACCACCTCGCCGCCTACCGTCACCTCCGTGTCTTCAGGAGCCACCGTGATGCTGGTTGCCTCTAAGGAAACGGCATTTTAGCACCATATCGTGACAAGACTATTTGACATACAGCAAAATGTATATTTTTATGATGATTCCACTTCGAATGATTGATAACGCCGTTCGGGGATCCATCTCGAAAAACTGACCCGTGATGGTGAGATAACCGGAGCTGTTGGCCTTCCCTCTGTCATTCTCAGCAAAGCACGTGTAGAGACCTTCGTCGTTTTTTGTGGCGTTGAGGATCTCCAGAGTGCCGTCAAACATGATGGAGATGCTGCGAAACGCAAAGCGGAGATTTCAGCGGAGAGCGCGATGAAAAGCCGTGGCCGGTTCCGCTGACCGTGAACTGTTGAAGAGCAGCTCTTTGCCCTTGCTCCAGGTGAAGCGAGGCCTCGGGGCCGCTCGGGGTTTACACTCGATCAACACGCGGCCGTCTCGGGCGCCGAGGAGCTGCTTCTTCAGAGGGTTGAACTCGAAGGTCGGAGCGCAAGCTGAAGGCAATGAAGTTCAAAAGGTCGCCACGCCGCAGGTTGAAAGACTTTTTGCGTGGGCTCACCGATCACCCGCAGCTCGGCGTTGGCGTATTTGATGCCCCAGTAGTTCTCTGCAATGCACTGGTACATCCCGGAGTCGGCAAACGTCAGGCTGGAGAACTTCAGCTCACCTTTTCCGGACTGTGGGGGAAAAGAAAAAAAAAATCACAAATGCAAGTCATATGAAATGTTAAAAACTCACGATCGCCGATATATATATATATATATATATATATATATATATATATAAAAACGTTTTTATGATACTGACCATGTAACCGTCTTTGTACCAGCGGATGAACGGGAACGGCTTCCCCGATGCAACGCAGCGCATGGTGTGCTCAGAGCCGATGTCCATCTGGGTGTTGTTGATGGTCTCGGCCCACTCCGGAGCAGCTGCACAACAAAACGGGATTGGCTTCAACGCATTCAGCGGCACGGCCGCGACGCGCGCGGGAGACGCTCACACTCCACGTAGAGCCACGCCTTGTGCCAGTCCTTCCCTTTGGTGTTGATGGCCTCGCACTCGTACGCGCCCACGTCTTCGTACTGCACGTTGTAGAGGTGCAACGCTGCACCCGATTCGCTGATCTCGTGGTTGGCCGGCAAGTCTGTGGCGTCCACTTTCCTCCATACAATGTGAGGGATGGGACTGAGGAGGGGAAGAAAAAAAAAAAAAAAAGTTTTTTGTTTTACAACATGACGGCAAACCGGATCGGATGCTTTGAGGCAAAGCCGTGTGGCATCACTGATTGTCAATCAGACGTACTTCCCCAGAGCGAAGCATTCCAGCGTGATGTTGGAGGCGAGCAGGGCTGTTGTGTCTGGGAACTTCACCCTGATGTCTGCGGGGTATTTTCTTTCTTCGCCTGAAGCCATTAAAAAAAAACAAAAAAAAGTGATATTTGAAATGAGACAATAAAATGAATCAACGCAAAAATGCGTTTGTATCTCCGTCCGTAGGACTTGAGGGCTCGGGTGGGTGAGGATCCAGAGCCACTTTCAAGCAACAGTCGATCCACAAGTAAGCACTTCCGTCAAAAGTACCGGTAAGCATAGTATTAGAAGCACACATTAAAACTTTTGCTGAAGTTATGGATATTGAACGGGGGCCATGTTTAGCAATTTGTCCGCTGCATGCGCCACAGACAGATCTGCATATTAGTCAACAAGTATGCAAAATGTGAAATGCTGCCTCATCGACTGATAGTAAAATAAAAACTTTGCGCCCGAGTCGCCTTTGTCTATTTGCTTGAGACATGAGCGCGCAATTCCGTTTTTGTTATTTTGACGTAATAGTTTCCCAACCGGCGTTAGTGTGCGATGAAAGATCATTTTCACTTCACCGGTGACTCCTCAGCGTTCCAGGAGTCGCATCGGTACTTCAACTTTGATCAGAGTTGTTTTCTTCCACAAGTATCTGTGGAACTCACCATCGTCTGGCGGCAACGGGATCAGAGGAATGAACTTGGAAAAGACGCTTTTCCCCAGGACGGGGCTGGAGACGAAGCAGGAATAGTTCCCGGCGTCCTGAGCCTCCACCTTGGAGATGTACAGGTTGCCGGTCCTCTGCGAGACAAAACGGCGGCGGTCCATGTTGAGGAACACGGGGAACTCATTGAAGATCCAGCGGTAAGACACCTCCTCTGAAGGAAGAAGACAAAAATGGCCGCAGCAGCCTAGCGGAGGAGCAGCTGTTGACGTGACGTAACGAGACACACACCTGGCCACGCTTTGGGAGGGGCACACAGCAGAACCGCCCCCTGGCCTTCTCTGACCGTGACCGGGTCTCTCTCCTCTTGAGGAAACTCCTCGAGAACTTCAACGCAGACAAGCGTCCACTCATTTAATCACGGGAAAAAAAATCCTCCTTTTGGCTTTGCAGGTTCTTACATCCAAACTTGACGCGGGCCTCCTTGCTGATGACGGTGCCGTAGATGTTGTGAGCCACGCAGATGTACGTGCCGGCGTGCTTCTTTTGCCTGGGGTTGCTGATGACCAGGTTGCCCCCCACCAGGCTGTAGTGCTCATCCGGCTGCTCCATCAGCTTGATCTCCCAGTTGTCGCGGCGCCACCTAGCAGGCGGACACAAAATTAGATATGTACGAGTGACCCATCCAACTATTTATCGAGTGAGGTCAAGGTCCAGGAAAAATCTAGCACCAAGACACAGATGGACTACCTGTAAGCGGCTGGAGGATTGGCTCGGGCCCTGCAGTTCATCGAGATCCTACCATCGGGGGAGTCCTCGGTGTAGACCACATCCACGGGCTCCTCCTCGAAAATGGGCCCGTAGCCAGTAGCTTCCTCTAAATATTACATAACATTCCAAATACGCATCAATAATGACGAGAAAGGACCCCCCCCCCAAAAAAAAGGACTCACCGCCAAATATCCTGGGCTCCCCAAACAGGATTGCCACTGACAACAGGAGAACATCACAGTGTTGCACGTTAATAAATGATGGCATCCTTCGATAGCTATAGACATATGTAAATACACAGAAGTACTTACATGTGACGGGGACCAAGGAGACGAGGGCCAGCAGTGCCAAGGTAGCGGGCGCCATCCTCACTCTGATATGAACAAAGCAAGTGTGCTTAGATGAAGTGATCTGCGAAATTCCCGTTACATTATAAACTTAGTGGGGCTGATATCGTGCCCTGTGGGTGTGTTTGGGTCGTCTGACACCACAACACTGGGAACACGTTCAAACTATCACGGCTATTTCTCTTCACGCAGCGTTCTCGCGTGATGTGATCTGCGTGCTCCGACTTCTCAGTCTGCAGTGACTGCCGCCATGACTCAACAGAAACTTCGCCGCTCATCCTGCCGCAGACATCCCCCTTTGCCTCCCCCTCCTTCTTTGAAAAGATGAATGCACTCTGCACGGCAACACGCCGAGACGTCTTTTTCTGCCTTATTTATTTCTCAACACAAATTCAATCAAAAGCAACTAGCACAGAGTCAGTTACGGCAATCTGCTCTCATCATCACAACGTGCTGCTTTACGCACCGTGTAATCCTGTCACAGATCCGCTTTGGGACAGAGGACGGTAAATTTAGGTCACTGCGTGAATTTAAAAAAATGATGAGGAGGAGGATGGCCTATCGTGGACCTATAGGACGAGTAATCCCTTTTGTGCATTCAATGTCAAATTGTTTTTGTTGCGCAATATCTGCAAAAACCCTAAAGTGTCCTTCCATGACATACCACGCAAATTATTCCTATTCTATGCACTTTTGCAACGAGGCTGTGTACATACAAAATCTTTCAGAATTTGTTTTTGGGGTGGGGGTCGCAGTCCATCTCCCTATACCCCCCCCAAAAAAAAACAAAAACAAAAAAGTGCGCACCCGATGACGCCTTCACAAGCGGCTCTGCATTGCGGTAATCCGGTCCCACCACCCGATCTATTTGTGCCCACACACCACACAAAACGCATCACAACCGCGCACAAACTCACCTCAAAACATCCGTCTTACCTTTTTTTTTTTTCAATATCGTGTCTGAAATATGACTTCTTGAGGCCTGGCACACCTGCACCCGAAACGCATCCTCCTGCGCGCACAGATGCAGAGCCGTCCAGTCCGGATGGAACTTTTCTTATTGGAGCAGAGGGTCCAGGGCGACACGTGACCGCCGCTGGCCAATCGGAATGCGGGGATGGGAGGGCTGTTGAGAAGCACCGGAAACAGATGATCTGAAACAGCACTGGGATGAAAATCCGACATTGGATTATACACACTGCTACACAAACAATAAAAAAAAAGCATTATCTTTAAAAAGGGAGACTTGGTTGTACATGAGAAACACCTGGAGAACAAATGACATCCACAAGAATAAATAAACGCGAATATTCAACTTCCTGGTGTACCCAATGAAGTGGCCGGTTGAGGAAACAGTTTTGAAATCTTGAAGCCAACGTTTATTCAACTTCCCCCCCCCCCCCAATCTGTTTGAACTTCATTTAAAATACAAAATATTTGTCGTGTTAAACCAAGAGAAAACCGTTGGAACAGCCTCGCTCTCATGCTTCTCGCGTACAATATAGCCAAACAGTCGTTATATCGCTGGAGCCGGCAAAGAACGTTTTACAAACGTCGAAATGTGTCAAGTCAAGCATTTGTGTCGCCGCAGTTTTGCTTGCATGTGTCAAATTGGTGTTTCAGACAGTTGACCGAGCTTCCATGAGGCCCGACTTTGTCCATGTAGCTTTAAATGATGCATCCTGTGAATGTGTGTGCATTTAATATATATATTTTGGAGAAAAAAAGTGCACAAACAAGACGAGTGTCACCGGAGCTGGGCCACAAGCAAGATAATCTCATTTTAGAGCCTGTGAGTTCACTTTAAGAATAAAGAAAAAAAATCACAGCAAATAAAAACTGTAAATAGTCCTGTGTCACACTACCAACAATGCAGCTGGGCTGATTTTTTTTCTTCTCTCCACTCAGGTCAAACTGGTTATTTACAAAATAAAAAACACAGAGAAAGCTGACATGACCTAAAAACTTGATGCAAGTTATGATAGATGACAGAGTGGGGGATGGGGGGGGATCAAATCTCCGTTTGAGAGTTGGACGACGAGCAGACAAGCGTCCCGAAAGGAAAAAAAAAAAAGGCGGAACGCACGTTTAACACATGCATGCTCACACACAACTGCACTCATGCACCCACGTTTCTTTGTAAACAGTACAACATATTGATTAAAGACGTCCCCGGTGTCAACTACTACTTTCCTTTTCCACATTCAGCATCAGGAGCAGACACTGCCGCCGCCCTTGAGGGCGGCGAGAACGGCTTCAGTCTCCATTCAGTTAGCCTCATTTTATATACTTGGCGAAGACATTGATTTTTCACTTTACAGGGAGTTTAAGTATATGTAGCAGCTCTGCTAAATGTCCTGTTTTTTATTTTTTATTTTTTTTTGGGGGGGGGGGACTTTTTTATATTTAGTGGTGTGTCGTGAGATTTTCTAGAATATGTGCCGTGGCTAAATAAAGGCTGAAGAAACAGCGATCTCATGAGATCCAATTTCTCAAGCAACCCTTGATGATATTGCGCGTCACGCTGTGGCTGGTGAGTGCGTTTTTTTTTTTTTTTGTCCTTTCCCTCATCCTTCCAAATACACGGTATCATACGCCGTGTAACACTTTGGGGGGCCACTTTGGGACGACAACCAAACTCGGCACGTTTCCGTGACAACAAAAGCGGCATCACGATGGAGTCCATGCAGTGAACGCCTGCGGATGTGTTTGGATGCGTTGTGGTTGTATCGAAATGCTAGCAAAGGATATCAAATGGCGCGGCGCACTCACTCTCTCTCACACACACACACACAGCTCCTGATACATTCCTTTCTATATTGCTTCTTCAGAGAGTCGTTCCTTCGACACCTTCTGGGCGGCGGTGTCCCTCTTTGCCGAGTTTGCTCAGGAGGTGTGACACTGTCGGGGGGTGGTGGGTGTGGAAGGAGATGATGGGGCATCCTGGGTGACGGGCTGCCATGGTGATTAAGCACCGCGGTCCACGTTGAAGCGTCCTTCGCACGAAGCGGAGTTTAGACAAAGGAGTTCATGGCGTTGACGGGCGACGGCGCCTCCGAGCTCTCGTTGCCCTCGTGCGTGTCCTTCTCCTTCTTGCCGCTGTACTGGCCGATGAAGGAGCCGTCCTCGTTGAACTGGCCGTCCCCGCCCTCCCCGTAGTCCACCAGGCTGTCGTCGCTCTCGTCGCGCCGCACCGTGCCGTTGGACGGCGTCCGGCTGCCCTTCAGTGGCTTGTGGTCCTCCGTGTCACTGTTAAAAAAAAAAATCCAAACAGCACGTTTGTCTTTTCGAAATGTCTTGAACCCTCGACCTCATGTTGGACACAGGTGACTCTGGTGCATCGACTACAATGAACATTTGCTGCACCCTGAACCCGCTCTATCGGAGATTTGTAAGTCTTTCTATGCTAGCCAAAAAAGAAAAAAAAAACAATCAAACATGAGTGCCAGCCAATTTAGAGCATTCTGACTGATTTTTGCTCCGTTTCATGGCTTTAACGTTTGATCAATTTTACAAACTATTGACATGCTATGTAGTAGTAGTAGTAGTAGTGGTATTTAGTCGTGTGTGCGTGAGATGGGCCATGTTCACAAGCGTCAAGCATTGTTCTGCTACAAGGTGATCTCACCCAAAACACCAATGCTGCCGTCTGCTGGTGTTTTATTTTTTTTTCAGGACGCTACAAAACCGAAATCCCGTTTAAAAATAACCATATTTGTGCAGGCCAAAAGGACTGAAACAGCCGGGCCTTTGCAAGAAGCTAAATGGCTGATGGGAGTGGGGGTGTGGCAAACGTGTAGGCTAAGTGAGCTAATAATCATTCAACAAGGAAAGACAAGGACTGTAACTAATAAAATAGATGTTGGCTTTTTTTTTTCTACAACTAAAAGAGCTAATCGCATTACGTTTGTTAAAGCGGGCTAACGTGCTTTTGGTTCATGAGATGGTTTCTAGGGTTAGTTGATGTTTAGTCTTGCCTCTGTGGTGCGTTTGGTATTGGGCTCCGCTGATGTCTTGGCAGCTTCGCATAATGTTCTATGTACAAATAACCACAGGACGTGAGCAAGTACCAAAGGGAGTAAGGAGAGAGAGAGACAGAAAAAAGCTTGTCTCCCTTACCTGTATTCTCCAAAGGTGCCATCGTCCTCCTTCATGGGCTGGATCTCGGGGTCTTGGTGGGCTTCTTCTTTCTCTTTCACTATTGATGACATCAAAAAAAAATTACGTTTGTTTTAAATACAATGTTGGTCATTTAGCTTTTATAAGCAAAAACGCTTTGTTTAGGCATTAGATTTAGCTGTTTTTTTTTTTTTATACGTGGCATATCAGTGGAAAGCAAGATGGGGGGGGGGGGTTCCCAGTTTTACCTGGATACTTGCCGCCCTTGTTCCTCTTGATGAAGCAGACGATGAGGAGCACCAGGATGAGCAGAGCGATGGCGCACATCAGCCCGATGAACCAGCCTTGCGTGGCGATGTCCACGTGCCGACTGGCCACGGCTACAAAACGCACAAAGTTCCAGCCCGTTTTAAAAAAAATAAAAAAGTACGTGGGGGGTAGCCAATGGTGGAAGTCATGATGCAATGCAAATTTGCAATGATAGACAGAAATAAAGGGGGAGGAGGGGGGAGGACACGGGTAGAGTAAAATGAGATTTCTAGCGAGTGAGTGCAACTTGAGATGGGGGCTACGCGAAGTCAGAAAGTAAATTCTGAGGTGACGAATGGGACTGATGAGACAAAAAGGAAGTACGCTGAGGCATGCCGCCTCACCTGGCACCGTAACCACCTCTTCGTTTGTGGCGTGGAGCGTCGGCCCGGCTGGGTCTCGAGCTACCACGCGCACCCTATAGGACGTCCCTGGCTTTAAGCCTTTTAAAATATGCGAGTGCGAGCCGTTGACCGACTCCTTTTTCCAGTCCTCTTTACCTGAAATCGAGAGTTGCGGGTGGAGAGGAGAGACGTTTACTTCCCGGGGAAAGACGCCCGCCATTTGAAGATCGTATTGCTGCGAGCGCCGAGCGGAGGCGAGCCTTACTGTTTTCCACCGTGTATTCCACATAAATGTTCTTATGGTGTCCAAAGTATTCCCAAGTGATCAGCGCGCACTCCTCCGAAACGGATGTGTTCACGATGCCAAACACCGGGCCAACAGAGGGCGCTGCATACATCACGGGAAGGGGCGGGGTGTTGGAATCAAAACACCGGTATGGTATTTACAGCTTTTCGGTGAAGTTTCAGGATGAACCGTTTTAACGTCATGTGATGTCACACACTCATAAATCGGTCACAACATTAAGGTCAAAGGTGACAGGTCGGAGCGCATCCTGAAATTTCACCGAAAATGTGATGAACTGACTGTCTTGAATTTGATTCTTGCGTCGGGTCAAGTTGGCGGCTTTCGGTTCGAAAGCCAACGAGAGTGAGCGGCAGCACAGATAGAGACAGAAGGGGGAAGCTTGTGTACCCTTGTGAAGCGGGGGGTGCGCAGACCGAGTGACGGGGGAGGTTGGGTGAGGAGGGGGCTCAGTGGGGCCTGAAAGAACACGGAAAAGAGTGAGACAACACAGAGAAAGTCAACCGCGCACTCGCTCCAACACCCAAAGTGCAGACGGCGTGCCAGCCGATCACATCACAGTACGTCATTCTCAAGCGGGGGGGGGGGGGGGGGGGGGGGGGGCCCGCGTT
>CAAKHF010002726.1:96152-128863 GCA_901007745.1 Hippocampus kuda
GGGGGGGGGGGGGGGGAGTAGCTAAAAGTGAACATCCAGAACACCAAAGTAGCCTGGATACGATAGGACACACCGCATACGGGAGACCAAGCGCCGCAGATTTAAGGAGATGACGTTCAGTGTGGTGGTGGCCGCACATGCAAACGGTTTTGCAAATTTCCCAACACGATTTGACTTGTATTTTTTTTTTTTTTTGTGAAGCGCACCCTCCAAAATGCAAAGCCTTGCCTCGGAATCTTGATTTCCGGGTCACCTTTGCTTTGCAGATTTCTCTTCAGGCCACTTCCCGCACGCGCGCGATGACGTGTGTTTGCTTTAGCCGAGGATTTACGCCTTATACAAAGTCACGCCGAGCGCGGCCTATTTTGGTACACACGACATATTTCACGTTTCCGTACGCCGGTGACAATCGACAAAAGGCTTCTGCGGTGAAGTCAGACTTCCTGCTTGAGGCCAAACTTAAAAAAGAGGCCGAGCTAAACCGCGCTGGAGTATTTTCTTCATTTTTTTCCTCTCTTCATCAATCCTCATCCTGTCACGCCAATTTATTGTGTCCTCCTACTTTGAAAGAAACCTTGCCACCCAAACACGGCCCAGCTGTGAGGTGAGGGCGCAGGTTACCAGAGGGCGTTTGCGGGGTGGGTGATCATACGCCTCTCCTACTTCCTGACTCACACGAGTTATCATCGCCCGCAGGGTGCGAATGCTATGAAGCCAAAAGTACACAAAATTGTCTGGCTGCTAATTGTATTCATTTGCCTGCTGCGTCCACATCGGATGAGAGTTTGGATTCAGTGTTCTCGTCAAATGAGGCGGCGTTTCAAAAACAAAGAGAGCCATCGACAAAACGCAAATAATGCCAGCGTGCAAGGAAATCGGGGTACAAGTCCACACGCGTGCGGCTAATACTTCAACAGGAAGGGGTTGGCATCCCTCCAACAAAAGATGGGTTGAAAAGTATCTCGAAACAATACATTTGGTGGGTGGAGCATTTAATTGTAGTGCGGTTCCGTATAAATGACAAGAATATTTGTCTTCTATTAATTAAAATGGCTGACAATCCATAAGGTGGACTAGAGTGGCTCATGATTAAGACATTTGAGGGTGAAGGGAACACCTCCAAATGTAGATCTGCAGACACGGCTGTGACTTTCTGACCGTGCAAATAATTGATCAGCGATAATTGAGATTTGCCTACTCTTAATTAATAAGCCATTGAGTTGTCTCAACAGCAAAAGGCTGCTGAAGTCTCTCGAAAACGCGCAATATGAGCATCCGTGACATGAAGGCCCATGTGGCTAAGATGTGCACCGCCGGCGTTTTGGAAACGAAATGGAGCCTTGCGGCTACATCTGGCGGCGGTGCACCTCGGGCCCGGATGCACCGGCTGGCTGCAACAATGAAGCGATCGTACGGCTGCCGCGACGATACCACCGCCGCAATTCAGGTGTACTACAAGAGCATCCTCCTGCACGGAGAGCCACGCAATGCCTTTCATCCCTCGAGATGCTCCGGTGCTCACGAGACGAGAATCATCAAGAAATGAACAACAACAATCTTCCTCCATATTGCGGGACCTGCTCATCGTCACGGGGAGCCGAATCAATGTGCACTGCACCATTATGCTCCGGCAACATGCACGCCTTCCATCTCGTCAAGACACGAATGGCGTTGGAACTCACAGCGTGCTGCAAATCCGATGTGGCGTCCTTGCCTCCTTTGCCTCGGCCCAGCTCCGCGCGCGACGCCGGTGGCGATGGTGCTGATGGTGCGGGGAGCGTCCGGCCAGCCTCGCGTGTCCGTCCTTCCCGGCCACTGCAGTAGCAACAGACTGTGGTCCTCACCTCCACCGATCCTCCCCTCCTCCGACTCGTCCCGCAGCCGAAACGTGAAGAATGCTCCCCCTACAGGTCAGAACACGCACTTGCTCATACATACAGTACACGTTGATGAGCCATCGCGCTGTGTCCTGTAAATTATACGCGTGGTAGTTTTTCTCTTAACAAAATTTGAGTTTTTTTTAGAATCGTGTACTACATTTGTGGTGTGAAGTGACAGCTTATCAGAGCGACAAAATCGTTTTTGAGTGTTTGTATTTGTACATCTGGAAACAGCGACCCCGTCGACTTGTGCGGCAGGAGTTGGTAATGCATCCATACATACATAACTTTTAAGGGGTTAAACAAAGAAATATGCCATATTACAATATTTGTTTGTCGTCTATTTATTAAATTGGATTCCTTCAGTCTGGGAGCATTAAATAAAAACGTTTTTTTAACCGTGTTAAGTGCTATCTTGAGTATCATGTTTGATTTTGGATGTGTTTGGAAAAGAGTGAAACATGGAATCGATTTATGTTAAACTACTGATCAGATGTTTCTGCAATAAACACGAGGTATCCTAAGACTTGTGTGTGTATATGTGTTACTTCATCATGAGGCATTACTCACTCCAAACAAGCTCTGTTCCGTCATATAAATTGCATGCAGCAACACTCACCGGGGCCGAGGGCCAGTGAGTCACTTAAGGGTCAAATCAGGCCAACCTGCAGTTTTAGACATGGAGCTCTCTGCACGATTTCACTATTTATTTTTATTTTTTTAAAGAGATGTCCATGCGCCGACTGGCTGGTGAGACATATGCAACACCTCGATGTTGTTTTGCACCGGGATGGCTGCAGACAGTGTTGACATTGATGCAAGGCCACCGGGCAAATAAGGTTGTTTTTGTGTGTTTGCAGATGCGTGCGTGCGTGCGTGAGACTGCAAGAAGAGACGCATAAGAGACGTGCTGAGCAACACTCCTGTGCAAAACTTCACTGCTGATGTGCTGACAGTGGCGTCTCCCCTTCAACACATTCTTACGGGAGGCCTTGACCTTTCCTTTATGATCATGCTCTTCATTTACAAGATGGCGAATCAAACACTTTCATTTGCCTTTTCCGGCCTTGGGTGATCTGCGCGGTGTACTTTAGAACCAGTCTGCGTGCATTAAACTGTATTAGGGTAAGCCAACGTTGACAATGACCAGACACCTGCTCTTGAACTGTTACTGTTTAGTTTACATGACAGGCTTCCCTTGTGACCAAATGAACTCCTACCAACACTTCATGACAGGAAAGACACAATTCTGAAGGGGGGGGGGGCAGAATGCTGTTTTGAGTGGCACTAGTCAACATTTTTTGCAATCATGTAAAATAAACTGCTTTTTTTTTTAAAGCTACATTGGCGGTTTGGTATTGAAGGCAAATGAGCGCACACACGTTGCACATTGATAAAACTGAAAAAGTGGAGCAGTTGCTAGGGAACGCCGTGAAGACAATTCTGCCCAGGTTTTTTTTTTTTTTTGTACTCCAGCATAAAGCGTGGGAGACAGATAGCACTCACTATTCTGCACAACTTGGAAGGAGGAATGTGCGCATATGTAACTTTGTCACGCCTGGTCACGTAAACACAGCCCAGCGAGAGACCATCTACTTTACCGTAGCCGCACCTCATTTGTCTTGCGTGCCATTCTCGGGTACAAGGGGGCTGCGACTTCGACCATGCTCGGCACTTCATCCACTTCACCTGCAAAATACTAATGTGAACTGAAAAGTTACATTTGACATCCAACAAAAAAAAAAAGATATATTTTTCTTACCTTGATAAGTGTATTTCTTCACCTCAATAAAGTGTAGTGCAGATGATTGAAAAAAACAACTGCTTCTTCTCCAAATACTACTCCAAAAGCTAAAAATAAGATCAACTTCTACTCCAGGCTGCGTTGACTGCAAATTGCTCTTGGGGGCCCCCTAGTGGCTCGCATGGGCCTAAGCAGCTTGCTTTTGCCTTGGGCTGGCAGATTTCACCTTGGAGCCTTCCCATCCAAGAGGCACGCCACCAGTCAAGGGAAACCGTTGGCATCCATCAAAATATGGTCGTGAAGTTTCCCTCTCTGACTGCATGCGGCGTATCGTTGTCAACGCAACTGGCAAGAGCAGCGCAACGCAGGAAGTGAATTCCAACGGAATTCCGGTGGTTCTTCATTGGCGATCGAAACGAGGCCGAACGGCAAGTCGTCATCCACTGACAGTTGGCATTCCTTGACAAACGCGTATTTTGTCGCCTGAGTGTGCTGGAACAAGCAGATGAGCAAATTCAAAAAGACAAGATGACTTCTTACATTTTTCGTGCGCAAAGATGACAAACGTCCGCCCCAATTTACGACAATGAGTTTTTTATTTCATGAGGTCTGACAGTGACGATGATGGGATTTAAGGAATGCCAAAATCTGCACAGCTGGGCTTTTTTTTTTTCCCCACCAAGAATGATTTTAAATAAGGCCGCCAGAGTGAATAACTACCAGACACTTGTAAACTGATTAAAAACAAGAGAATCTACTCCAGTGCGGGATGAAAACTCTGCATTCACAATATTTGATCGCCTACACAAGATATGGGCTAAACACGTCATTTTAGCAGGTGGCTCCTCGTGTGCAACCCTGGCGAGAAGAGCGCGACGCAGGTCACGGTCAAAAAAGACCCTCGAGCTTGTGGCTCCAATGACGAAAAAATATGAAAAAGCCTAAAAGTGCAACTATGATTTAAATAAACACCAGAACAAATATTATTTACAGGTCTAGCGGTTAAAAACGAACACTTCCAAAGTGCATGAGGGTTTTCGCCCCCCTCCCCGTTTGGTGTTGGAAACAGGCAATCACAATGATGTCATGTGCAATATTGTCACGATTCAAATGGATGATGGAGGCTTTCTTTTTTTCATAACACGTCAAAAAGAATTGAGCCTGCACCTTCAGGCCACACACGTCTAATCCTAATTTATAAACATGGATGGTCAATCCGCGCTTGTGCCGATGTTAAAATCATTTTTCAAGTTATGAAGGAATCAAAACAATTCATTGCCAAACACACAACACGCCAACTAAATGTACTGTACAACTTTGTTTTTTTTGACTTCTCAACAAACTCTTGGGGTCATTTTACCTCAGCGGACTTGTTAGAGTTTGGAGGTGAAAGGGGGACCCTCGTACATGTCCGCCTTGAGTTTGGCCCACTCGCCCAGTCTCTGGATGCAGCTTTTCTCCCGAGTCAGCACGCCGGCCGCCTTGCGCAGCTTGGCGTCGTTGCGCTCCAGGTAGCGCTCGCCCTCGTCCATGAGGAAGTTCAGCTTATCCACGCGGCTCTCGTTCAGCGGCACGTCCTCGCTCATGTGAGGGTTGAAGCGGAAGTAGGTGTCCGGAGGCAGGAGGGCGTCTAGCATGGTGTGCACTTCTGAAGAACGGATGGACGGAGAAACGTGCATATTACTCGAAAAGGCAAACTTTATTGAGCCAAGACGTTATTTCTGTGACCACACTTTTTTTTTTTGTCTCCTCCGCTTCATTACCAAAGGAGTACCAACAATTTTGTCCACATGTGTCATGACTCCGAATGAAATCCGGGCCACGTTAGTTGAATACAAAAAAAGGTTTTGGACCATGGTACCTTCTGTATCTGTGGCGCTACTGATGACGTTGGTGAGCTTGGCTTTGAGGCTGGTGTAGGTGGTGCCGTTCTTTCCCGCCACCTCGTGGCGCCCGGTACCCAGAGAGAGCACGCACTGCAGCGGCGTGTTCGGCCAGAGGCATTTACACTCGTGGATGGCCAACGCCGTGGGGTTGTTGATCAGGAGGCCTCCATCCTTGAAGAAGAGGAAGAGTTTAGATCATTAGGAACCTTTGGTCGGACAGAAATGTCAACTCTGACAGAATGTCCCATGCTGGCGAATATCGCCCTTTGTGTTGAAAAGTGGAGTAGGAGTGCGAGAGTGGTGGGCGGTTGCAAATGCTTAAATTGTCAATGAAATGCTACTCGGCTCCATGTGGAATGCGGCACACTACACAGTCGCGCGCTCGCAATCGTTCTGATGTGACCGTCTACTTGGGGGGGGGGGGGGGGGGTTAAAACACTTGCAGTGAATTTTCAAGATTTTTATCTTTCGCTTAGACATCTTGAAATTTCAGAGTACAAAAAAAAAGGCTTCGGGTGATTCTGACACTTTAAATTGTCACGTCAGTCGCCATCCAAACTGTGGCTGCTTTGCCGCAAGCGTCTGAGCTCTTTGCCATACCTGATGGAGATCTTTCCCAAGGACGTATTCCTGGAAGTAGCCTGGCGCTGCAGACGACGCTCTGATGGCTTGCCACATTTTGTATTTGCAGTCTCCAAGGTAGTGAGACCTCACTCCTGGCATGAGCCGGTAGTTCCTGAACACAAAGGCCTTCAGAGGCAGGCCCCGGTTCACCAGGGTGCTTACCGCTGACACCTGGTGGACAAATAGGATACTGAGAGAATATCGATATCTTTTTTTTTAATATCAGGAAAATTAATACTTTGTCACCATCTTGCGCAATCTTGGTGATGGTGTTAGTTTCAATACACCCAGCTGTTCCACTAGTGTGTCCATTGTCTTACTAGTGAGGACTTACTTTGGGACAGTTTGGATCTCTGGCACTTTCTATCATGCAGCCCTCACCCATACGCTCCCTAAGAAAAAAGAATTTGTTTCAGATAAGATGGCTCGGAATTTGAGCAAAATTGACCATTCTTAAGAACGAACTTGAGGATGTTTTCCCAGATTTCACTGTCGTAGAAAGCGTGGCTCCAACCCATCTTGACGGCCCCGACGATGACGTTCTGCTTGAAGACGTCCGAGCCCAATTTCCTGTACATCTCCTCGCATTCTTCGAGAGGGATCTGAAAAATCCCCAGCATGAAAGCCAGGATAGCACCTAAAAGCAAACAAAGAGAAGCCGATTGAGGCAAGATGATATTTTACGTTGCACATCGGGATGATGACAGAATACCCGTGCTGACTCCACAGATATAGTCGAAAAGCTGGTGGACTCGTTTTCCCGTCAGGTTCTCCAGTTTGAGGAGGGTCTGCAGAGCCAGTAGTCCTCTGTGTACAAAACGCAACAAATGAATTACGGAGAAGATTTGGGGGAGGATTCAATTTGATACCTTGTCCCGCCTCCATCTATGGCCAGGACTCTGATTCCTCTGCCTTTCACCGGATCTGTATAGCCGACCAGTGCCAGTGACTCTCTCACAGCAGCCTGGAAACGGAGGTCTGTGGCCTGACGCAAACGCAGCAAGCATGGTATAGCTTTCGCCTGTAAAATCAATACACACAGTTTGGAATTGAAGCAAAAAAAAAAAAAAAAACAGCAGACGACTTTTTGTGCTACGCTCGGTTGCTCTGAATCCCGCTCTGCCCATTGCCATGCGGTGTACCGCAGAGTTCAATTTTGGGGCCCCAGCTGGTTTAATGTGTGCTGAAAACACTTTCAAAACGATTCCTGCTCACCTTGATGGCCACGCCACGCGTCTCGGGGAACTCCAGCAGGTGACAGCGGAGTTCCTCCACACGACTGGTGAGGAGCTGGATGTCGTTAACTCTCTGTAGGCCTTTCACAAGCACTCTGGTTCTGTTGTCGACACTCACCCTGGCTATTATCTGCAAAGCGATACACAATGCATGATAAGCCCTTCAAAGAATTGCATTATCTTGATTACCTTCTCCCTTTGAGCCAAAAGTTGCTGCTGCTTGGCTTCATCGGCCTTCTGATCTTCACTCTCCACGTCTTCCACAGAAGCCTCCACTACACTGGCAGCTGGGAGCTTGTCTTTCTCGACACTTTTGACATCCCCTCGGAATTTGGGCACCAGCGGAGCGATGTAATTCCCCACAAAAGCTTGAACACTTGGACGAGGGTAAGACAGATAGTGGGTGAAGCCTTTTTTGGGGGAGCTGGGTAAAACCGCAACGGATGGAGCTGTGCTTTCTGTTGTGGTGGAGTCAAATGGAAGTTTAGCTTCTGGGTGACTGAGGTCTTCAGATGGAGGTGGGGCAGGAGCTGCATCGATGGTCTTGGACGCTGCCGCTGGAGACAGAACTGGGAAATGGTCGGCACTTCTGGAAGGGAAAGGCTCACTGTATTGCTGGCGCTTGCCTTCTCCTTCCTCCCCGTGCGTGTCCATGCCAAAGTAACTGTTGATGTGCTGGGCTAAAGTTTTGTATGTCTCGTCCATGTTGGTTGTATGGAAGAGCTGCGCTGTATGCTTTAAGGACGAGACGGGGGGAGACGCCTCAGAAGCGGCACTGTCACCCTTGGCAGCGACAAAGGGGCTTTCTGCAACTTGTGCTTCTTTCTTGTCATCTTCTGCTACACATTTCTCGCCGCCTGCATCTCCGACGGTGGCTTCGGGTGGCAGCGAGACATCCGGGTCCTTCGTTGTGACCAGAACCTTTTCAGCATGGGCGCCGTTCACCACAGCGTTGCCTGGCTTGAGACGGGAGAATTTGGAGATGAGCTCGGTGCTTCCTACTGCCTTGGTGACGCTGTCCAGTGTGGTCCTGATCCGCGACATGCGTCTGCTGGCTCACTGAGATCAAGAGTGGAGAGGACAGGGGTTAAAAATTCCCATCCAGCAAAATACAGCCCAAAAAGTGAAACTCTGCAGTACTTAGTAATAGAAATTCTTGTTGTAATACAAGAGATGCCAATAGGGGGCTCTGCCACATTTGTAATTATCTTGGTAGTCATGGAAACAGGCCAAGCAAACGAAAGCCGTCGGTTGCTTTCTTTGACGACAGACTAAACCTGTCAATATGGATGATCAGCGTACTCCATCCCGCCTTAATTTACCCGCCGAGTCGAGTGAACTTGTAAAAATCCTGCGCGAGAGGGAGCGTGGCCCACCCGAAGACCACATCAAGTGGGTCGCAGCCCAAGACTTTACCGTGGAAGTTGGCAAAGAGCAGATTGCCGAGTATATTCGGACATGGGAGCTGAAACCCCTCTGGATTTACAGTCTGGACTGCCTCTGCTCGACAGAAGATGAACATCAAACCTACTACCATTACCGGGCTCGCTTCAGCAGTCCAAACGCGCAGAGGCCCATTCAGGGGACGGCGAGCGTCTATTTCGCCGTTCAAGTATCGAAAGTTGGACCACAAACTGAGCCTGTCGATGTCCACTTTGTAGTGGAGTCTCATAGGTTGGTACACACGCCGGGCAGGACCCGCTTCACTGACAAATGGCTCGTGGACATTATTGAGACGAAGGCTGCGCTAAGAGAAGCGATTAAATTTTGACAATACTGAATGTCGGTTTTGGAACCAGAAATAAAACACAAGCGTGTCATCATATCAACTCTGAATACTGAATGGAAACGCACAGTTAAACTGTCAAAAGATGGCTAAACCGCATTGGCAAACGGTTCCCAAATTACACACACAAGAGAGCAAAAACTTGGCAATTACCTGATAGAATAACAGACGAAAATCATTCATTCAGTGCCGCACTGCTAGCACCGTTAGCGCTTGAACTCGAAAACCGGAAAAGGACAGGAAATTACGTAAAAGACGGAGCTTCCTTTGTTCCAAAAATAACGAAATTATTTTAAAAATAGTGTGCGTATGTGTGGGGCAGCATGAATTTAAATCACATTCACAAAAGAATAAATATTTGCATGTTGGTATATGGTTTATGCTACAGCGTAATATTTGCACAAAACATATAGATTGGATAGACATAAAGAACATTCGAATGTAAATGTGGTTTAGCCCACACGATATTCATCTCAAGTTGTTGTCAAGCTGTTGTTCTTCTTTGTTTTCTTATTGTTTTGATGACATATTTCTGTGTAATTTCGCAATGCGCATCGCTAGACTAATGGAAGAAGCCGAAAGAACAGATACGTAACAACAGGTTGATTTACCTTAATGATAGAATCAACCTAATGTCCAGACCCAAACGTCACGTGCTGACCCTTTAAATCAAAAACTAAATCATTATGTCATCGACAACGACGAGTATATTAAAACTTTTCATACAGTACTTTTCCACCATGCAAATGAGTCATTCGCCGTTGTTGTTGAGTGACTTAAAAAAATAAAAACATGCTTTGGGTGGCTGCCAAAGACTTCACAGTGGAAGTTGGCAAAGAGCAGATTGTGCAGTTTATCCAAACATGGCAACTGAATCCAAGATGGATATACAGCCTGGACTTTCTCTACTGGACCGAAGAGGAGGACCTGACGTCGTACCATTACCTGGCGAACTTCAGCACCCCGTCACCGCAGGTGCCCATCCCCATTGCTGCTGGCGTTTACTTCGTGATGGACGTTTCCAGAGTTGGACCGCAAACGGAGCCTATCGATGTGCACTATGTCATTGAGTCCAACAGGCTAAAGCACACACCTGGGGGGACTGAATTCACAGAAAAGTGGCTGTTGGACATTATAGAAAGCAAGATTGCATTGAGTCAAGCAATGTGCAACTTGTGTTGATGAATCCAGTTGTTCATTGCAATCGAATTAGTCACAGAAAGTTATAACCTCTCTGAAAACCAATGATTGTAAAACTCAAACAGTATCTGTGCAAAGGTACCGAATCAGGTGTCCGCCTAGTATACAAATCACCTCAACTCTGTTGACTGAGCTCCAGTGTATATACTTAATTTAAAACATGGCCGCCAAACAACGTTCTATAATTCTTTAATGTACTCACTTTCTTCACATCCAATTTGTCATCGTTTCCCAAAACATACGCGACCGACTTTCATTATTATTCAAACAAATGTTGCAATTCAAGTCTGATTGAAGAACCAAAAGTTTTTGAAAATGCCCAGTTTTATACTGAAATTCATACAATTTAATGCCTCATTCAACTCTCGAATGAAAGCAAAACGCAGGTTAACAATCCAAGTTACAGTATAAATCTTGGAATATGTAATACTGACCGCCTGTAAAACGACACGTCTATTCTGTAAAACGAAACCGGAAGTACTAGAAAATATACCTCCTGATTAATTTAGCTTGAAGCTACGTGGACATATTCCACCAATCAGAGGGCTTTGACTAAAAACGTCGGCGAAATGGTCCAATAGCGTTTCGAGTCGTGGTGTTCTGCCTCTGGAATGCATTTCGTCAACAAACGTTAGCTTGCGGTTTCGTATCAGCTGGAGCTGTCAGCATTCGGCAGCGTTCCCGGCCTCTTCGGTGACCCAGGTAATCAACATTTAATCATATTGATTCTGTTTGTTAACTACAGTTTAAAGAGCTTGATGTGGGATTTAGGGAAGTGGAACGTCCTTTTCATTTAAAATGGCGAGTTGTCATTTTCTTGTGACTGTCAAGGTTTCGATTCGGTGACGTTTTAAAAGTACCTCGAAACAGTCGGTCGTGACTCTTTTTGATTAGTGCTGTATTAGACACACCGTTTGCACTCTTTCTAAATGTAAAGTATAATGTGCAATTAACAAAGTTGTCAACATCCGCAAAAGGTGCCCAACAAAAAGGAGCCCCAAGGCAGTCATGGCCACGGTGCAGTGCATGTTGCTGCTCGCCTTTCACATCTTGCTCATCTCCGAGTTCATATTGGCCAAGAAGGACTACTACGACATCCTAGGGGTGCCCAGAGATGCCTCGGAACGCCAGATCAAGAAGGCCTTCCATAAGCTGGCTCTCAAGTACCACCCGGACCGAAACAAGGGCTCGGATGCAGAGGCCAGGTTCAGAGATATAGCTGAGGGTAAGGAACTCTTTGCATTCCGAGGAGCAGGAATGTTGTAGTCACAACGGCTTGCATACACTGATAAAAGATTGACTTGATTGTTTGATTTAACAGACGCAGATAATCCTGTACAAGCTATTGAAAAGTAAAATTCCCCTTTGCCTTACCTCAGCATACGAGACATTATCGGATGACAGGAGACGTCGGGAGTACGACCAGTTCGGCCATGGCACGGGACCGCACGGTGGCAGCGGAGGAGCAAGTGGCAACTTCAACTTCCGGCAGCACTACCGGTCGTTCAACGTTGACGACATCTTCAAGGACTTTGACTTTTTCGGCGGGCACCAACACTTCCACTCCCATCATCAAGCCCACAAGAAGAGGTTCTTCCACCAGGCGGCTGGAAACCAACAGCGAGGGCCCTTCGGAGGAAGAGAAGGAGAAGGGGGACTGTTTGATGACATGTTTGAGGACTTGGAGAAGATGTTCTCCTTTAACGCGCACACTACCAGAAGTGACAGCAGATTCCAGCGCTCAGCCAAACAGCACTGCAGGACAGTGACGCAGAGGAGGGGCAACATGGTGACCACCTTCACTGACTGCTCCTGAGCGGGGAAACAGACACACAAGGCTCTGCCGGATTTAGTTTGGAAATTGAATGCTAATTTATAACGTGGCTTTTGGTGAGATTTACATTCAAGGAACAAAGTTGGTTTCCAGTCACTTCCAATTAGGTCAGCTTCTTTACTTCCTCAGGAATCGACATAAGCTCGTGGATTCTTTGCTTCAACAAGCTGCACTGGGGTGTTATTCTTTGTGAACAAGCCGGGACTGAATAAGACGCATTTGAATTAAAAAAAAAAAAAAAAAAACAAGCACTATTATATTTTGCTGGAGATGTTTTTCGATATTTTCTTGTTAAAAACAAAAACCTCAAGTTGATCATGTGCAATACTCAGCATTTTTTGCTCTTCATGTTCCCCGTTTTGCATAGACAGTGCTGTTTCAATAATCATTGTCTAAATGTCTGCACTTTGTGTGTGTGTGTGTGCGTGTGTGTGTGAATTGATTGGATAATGTTTGAACACGGAATAAAAAAAGTTGCAATAGGACATGTGACTCTTCATCTGTGTGCGGAATTATTATTTTTTGGGACAGTAAACTTGTAAGTGGCACTACAACACAAACGTCCCTAACGTCAACAACCGCTGACCACACGTGGCACCCTACTAATGAAGGACGAAAATAATAGAATAATTATCATAAAAGTTCTAATAAATTTGGAAATCATAGCCCTGGTGTGGGAGAAGGGTGCTAAACCATTGAATGGGAAAGCGTTCAACAAATCTGCAGTTTTGGATTAGTTTCGCTAGAGGGCGATACGTACATTTAAAAATAGCTTTTCTCATTCAGCCAATCAGCGCGTGGCAATAAACTTGATCCCATTCCGACCCCTTGTCCAATCAGCGGCCTTGACGTAGGAGCACCCTTCTGTTGACTCGGGAAGGTGACTCCTCGGCCTGATTTTGGTTTATTTGTCATTTTAAACCGCATATGCTGTAAAATAGCTATTATTTACAGTCATGTCTTCTTTCGGGAGGATGTTGGGCGTCCTCCGGGGTGGAACTCGACTTATTAGACGTGGTCCACAAAGGATAATGGCGAGAAAGTGAGTACGTCACTAGCCTCTGATGCTAGCATGCTAACGAGTCGTTCCCATGGAGCCAAATAGCCAAATGGAGTTGTTGACGGGCTCACCTTTGTCTTGTGTGTTGATATTGTAGGGCAGGCGGCGGGCCTCACATCGAGCCGCAGTACAGGCAATATCCTCAACTCACCAGGAACCAGAAGTTCCAGTCGGAGTTGATCAGCGGTGCCATGTGGTTCTGGATCCTCTGGCATCTGTGGCACGACCCGGATGCGGTCCTGGTAAACGATAAAAGCATCATCACATTGGTGCAATCTCCTCCTGTGCCCCCAGGGACTGTGACGAGTATGTTGTTCTGCTTCAGGGTCATTTTCCTTGGCCTGATGCTTCAGAGTGGACAGATGAGGAGCTTGGAATTCCAGCGGACGACGAAGAATAATGTGATTTCGCACCTATTCAAAGTTTGTGTTAATATACATTGCGCTTACCTTGTTGTTGTTCTTTGCAGTTCATCCAGAGTGACACCACCTCACAACTGTTCCCCAGAAGTTGTCATTGTACATACAATAAATCTTCTAACATTCTGTCATGCGTCATCAATAATGAGCCTTTCCACTTAGTTTTGCTCGTTTTATTTACACGCAATTGTTTGAAATGCACAAACAGTGTGTCAGCTTGCCAGTGTTTGATCTCATTTGTTGTTCAGAATGTAAGCAATTGGGGACCCATCACACTTTGAACACAAATGCCAAAAGTGAAGGGAAAGGGAAAAAAAGGACTGCAGTGGATTTAACAAACCTATAGGAAGGAAAGCGACAGCGGCGGCTACGTGAACAACTACAAGCATGTGTGCTGAAAGTCACTCGCGGGTTGTGTGCGCGTCAACCTGAGCAGAGCTTAAAGCTACTTGTTTTGGGATGACTGAATAACACTGAGCAATGCGTTTTGAAAGAGTCAACAGCAGGGAAACGAAAACAAACATGAAAACGTGAGAACATCGGCATTTGTGAGGTGGCTGGTGCTTTTGATTCTGTTCATGGCATCATTCCCTGAGTCAACAACTGTGAAAATCAGCACTATTTTAAGCTCCTCACAACCTCTCGGCACCACAGTGGCTCAGAATACTAAGTGGCACGAGTGGATTGATGATTTAAAAACAGACCCGTTCTAATCGCACATGGCCCAGGAAAACAACAAAAAAAAACACACTGGCTACAGGGAGAATAAGAATTGATAATTAGTAAATCAGCTGCTACACAACAAGATGACGAGCACATCAACGCAAACACGCCACATTTACAGAAAAACAAAGATTAAGAACCTCCAAAATATAATAAAATTGTATCTCTTCATTAATAAATACATCCCAAAAAAAAAAATCACAGACAAAAGGAGAAATAAATTAAGCAGAATATCCATGAGCCTTTTCTTTGTGAAAGATTCCTATTCAAACCAACAAGGGGCAGCAATAAGCTTGTATCAAAAGCAAGGAAGAAGAGTGGAAAGGGGAAAAAAGCTGCCGCCCTTAAGAGTTTTTTTTTTCTTATTGCTGGTGAGACTTACAAAGCATGAGCACCATTTGTGAAATCTGCCACCCCGAAAAAAAATAATAATGAAATAATCACAACCTGGCGTCAAAAGTTGTTTGGTAAACCTTATTGTCCTCGTCCTCCATTTTAATGCCCGCAGTCGCTCCCTTCCTCCTCAGTTTTCTTTTGTTAGTGTGCTTGTCGTGAAGTGGTGCATGACCCTTTATCGTATGTCCTCTTCACTTCGTCTCACTTCTAAAAAGCACAAAAGTGTCCAAATAGCTCATAAAAAAAGCGTCTTTTTTTTTTTTTCCTTAGACAAAAACACGACTGTGTCTGTTGATTTTCAAAATCTTGCCGAGTCTCTGCTTGGCGGTGGCCATGCCTTTTTTGGGACGTTTGCCTGAAAACAAAGAGGAATGAAAAACATAAAATAGGAGAACATCGATGCGTACACGTATCAGATGAATTGTTTGTCACACCTTTTGTGGCTTGATTGCTGACGGGCGGGGGGTTGGCGGCGTGCCTCTTGGAGGGGTGCAGGGGCGGCGACATGTTGGGGTCACAGTACTGGTAATGGTGCTCTGGGCTGGGCAGGCCCTGATTGTCCCAGGCCTCTCTGCTGTTGCCTTGGCTGTCCATGGGGCTGGCGACTCCCTGCTGGTGGGGCGCCGTGCCCCGCTGCCCCGCCGGGCCGGAGGACCACCACGGTTCCTGGGGCGAGGCTGCCTTCTCCGGCTTGGCGGGGCACAGCAGGCCGGCCATGGACAACATCCCCTGAATGGCTTCTTCCGTGCTGGGTGAGGTAGGACGTTCTCTGAGGGGGCAACCAGAAAACTGTCATTTACCTGCAGTGCCACCCAAATATGGTCGTCCGTCCTGTGAGGGCTAATTACCGTTTGAGTGGTTTCTGGTGAGATTGGTCCAGCTCGATGGTGTGTCCTTTCTGCCTTTGCTCCTCTTCCTCAGAGTCCTCGTCGGAAGAGGACGACAGCGGCGACACTTTGAGCTACAGACACAGAAATTTACTGACCATTTGACTCTGTAGTCCTTTTCGAGCAAAAAAGAAATTAGCTGGCAAATGTCCCTCTATGACCGCCATACTTTCTGACCCAATTAGATCTGTCCATACCTGCGTGGGGGCATCGCTGTCCGAATCCACATCCGATGGACACGTGTGTCCCGACACTTCTTCCCTGAGTTCGGTCTTCACTCTCTCCACATCTGCTATGCAGAAAACAAGTGTCAAGACACAAAATGATTGACATAAATCAGTATCATTGTAGCTCACCAATAATTTTGTGGGCGTCGGCATGTAGCCCCCGATTGATCCGGTCTGACTTGATGTCGGCGCTTTTGTTGGCGCCGGCGGCGACATGCCTCTCGGACTCCGTTTTGACCGGGCACGCCGCGGGCCGCCTCATATCCCTGATAGGTGAATAGCAATCGAGATCATGACCAAGAAATGGAATAAAAGTGGCTACTCATCTTTTAAAACCAAAACAATAACTAATCAAGTCCAACATATTTACCTCTAACAGAGGAAAGCTTATGAAAGTATTCTGACCGTATGATCCTGCCGTTGACCAGCATGAGTCTGAGGTGGTTCTCCTCCAGGGATTCTGCGGCAGCGGCGGCCGAGGCCGTCGACGCCTTGTTGAGCTTCCCCCGCACCTTGGCGCAGAACGCCGGGTCCTGCCAACGGCAGATAACAGGTCAGAGCCGCTCAAAGGCATCATGGGACAAAAAAAAAACAACTAATCTTCCCTCACCTCCTCCAAAGGGCCCACCTCCAGCCTCCTCAGCACCTCCCTGGTGTGTCTCTCCAGGATGTCCAAGTTGGACGACGTCCGGGGCGTCTGCCGCTGCTGTTGCTGCTCTCGCAGGCGGCGGGCGGCCCGCCTCGCTTGCCGCGCTTGGCACAGACGCTCCAGGGTGGCGCGAGTGGACGGGCACCCGTTGGATCCTCCGCCGCCCCCGCAGATGCTTCCCTGAGATTTGAGCGGCTTGAGGCCAAGGCCCCCTCCTCCGTTGCTCGGTTCCTCCTGTGGAGCAAGACGTACTTGTGAGTTAAGCCACAATAATATCGGTCACTCTTTGCAGAGGATAAAGAATACGCCTGCTGGCATTGTTATAGTCTTGTCTTGAACCTGACCTCCAGGTGTCGTATTTCCTTGGTGAGCTCTTTGATGAGATGATTTGGCCTGATGTTGTCGGGGACCTCGCTGTTGGGCTGAGTCACCTGGACAAGACGTCAAGGCAAGAAATGCTGAAAAAAAGATGTGACGGGCTACGGAGGAACACGGTGGTGAGAACTAACCTCTCTCTTCAACCATGTCTTGAGTGCGCAGATTAAAGCCTTCACGCCCTCCGTGAGGTACGTCGGAGGTGGACAGGTGTCTTCTCGGAGTTCTGACGGTGGACCCCAATAAAATTTGTTTTCACTGTTTCAACTGCTTTTGCAAAATCAAATATCATTTTTACAAATCGCCAAATTCACCTTTGAGAGTTTCCAGAAGATTCTTGCCCACATACCAACAGATGGCCTCAAAGTAAGGGAACTTGAAGAGGTCCGGCGTTTTCAGACGGCGCTCCATTTCGTAACACCTGACCAACAAAACAAATTGTCACTCATTCATCACGAATCAAAGCCACTGTTAAAAAGTGGCGCGTCTTTACCTGAGCTGCATGCCAATGTTGAGGTTGTGCAGGAAGTTGCCGCCGAACGCCATGCAATCCTGAGAGGTGAGGACAGCGTGAATCCAGCCTGCAGGGGGCGCCACAGCGTTAGGATGACAACTACGATGTGTTCCAGTGCCAGCCTGCTCAGGGCATTATCTAATCCAAACAATCCGCACTCTGTACAACTATTATCTTCACGCACACGCAAATGGAGATAAACAGCTTTTCCTTGAACAACTCTACGTGAGAGAAAGCAGATTTGAGTGGGGGGTTGGGTGTGTGGGTGTGACAGCATGACCCGCTGACCTTCCGCTCCCACTTAATTCCAACCTCGGACAAAGAGAGCCACCGAGGACAATTTAGCAGTTGGCGCCACTGACACTTTGATTGACACCTTTGGCCAAATACGAACACTTGGTTGCTTTCTACTCGCGTAAATTTCTCATGTATCTGAAGCCTACTTCATAAAACCCCAAAAATATTCTGACAATTTTTTACTTCCCACATTGGAAAAGTGACATCTGTAGTTTCTACTCCTTTCTTTGTCAAAATAGGTTTGCTCATTTTTGTAACGTTAGCGGATGACGATGACATAACATTAAAAAAATAAAAAAAAAAAAAAAAAACAACGTATCATTCCTTCTGAAGGACAAGTACAGTTTCCAAACATTTGTACCTGTGGGGATGAGCAGCGTGGTTCCCTGAGGCACCACGCACTTGTAACACTTGTCCACTTTGTCCCCGAAAAAGACTTCGCTCTGATTGGGCGAGGAGCTCCAGGCCTCGTAGAGCGCCAGGTTGGCAGGCGTGGGCCTGATCAGGTAGAAGACCTTCTCGCCCTGACGGAGACCACAACACCACAACGTTCATTTCCTCTTCTCGAGCGGGCCAACGTGTCCAAATATGTCCCACTCACCCAGAGGACGTGGTACCACACGGAGGTGCCGCCAAAGTCGATGTGGAAGTCGGTGTAGCTGTCCTTGACGCCCATCAGGCAGTACTTCTGCACGAAGGGCTTGGGGAAGAACGAGTCGTCCGGCCAGTAGTTCTCCACCCAAGACATCTTTTGAGCAACGTCGGGCACCTCCACCAGCTTGGACATCCTCCAGAGAGACAAAAACATTTGAATTGGCACGAAGGAGCAATGACGGTCCGTTTGGGAAGCGGTGCTCACTTGGTGTCGGAGAACTCCAGGCTGATGAGGTTGAGCACTTTGGGGCGATGTGTGCCGGTGAAATACTTGATGAACTGGCTGAGCTTCATCTTGGTGTCGGCTTGCCGCGCGACGTCAATCACGTCGATCACTTTGTCGCCGCCTGCGGTCAATGCAAGGCATTACGCCGCCATTGAGAGGCAGACTCGACGCGACGAAGACACTGATTTGCCTCCAAGGTATGATAGACTCTCCAGTGTGACTATCAAACATGGCCAGCAAGTCCCAAAGGAAGGAGTGGGAGGAACGACATGCACGGAGCAGCATGTGGCGGCCATCTTCTTACACCGCCGAGGCTAAACAAACGCGAGCAAAAGATGGGAGGCTACTATCTGTGATGCTACAAATCACACCAGGGCGACACATAGGGTTCTGCAGCTGCTTCTTCAACTTTCCCTGAGAACACACACCTTTTATTGCCCTGCCAGACAGACAGACTGACACACACACACACACACACACACACACACACGCTCGCGCGCGCACACATACACATAAATACGCACACGTGCAGCCCAGCTGGCCTGCATCTGATGACAGACAGCAGCTGGAATGCCAAAAAGACAAAAGTGTCAGACAGGCGCCTCACTGGAAAGTTCTTCGAAGACGTCACAAGTCCAAATCCACTACATCGACACAGGTCTTTAAAAACATAATGAATTTGAGGCTATAGTATCATGCTTCACCCGCAATAAGTGAAATTTACACACGTTGAGAAATACAGTGAGAGAGTAACAGCACTCGATGACATGAAAATATTGTAAAACCAGTAATAGTGTCGCGGTCACTTTGTGTTTTTTTTCCTTCCCAAACTAATATACTTCTCACAATATACACCATTTTAAACTAAACCTAAAGCTGTCATTTTCTGTAGGCATAAAAAACAGGATTTCAGGGTGTAAGAAAAAGAATTTTTGTTGTTCTTTCAAATTTCAAAGACAACCCGCGAAATAGCGAGACCATAAACTTGGAAGTCACAATAGAGGCGGTTTCGTGGATGGGCAAGTTGTGGGACATGAGTGCTTCAAGATATGTAACACGACACCCGGGTGTCTGCCGCTAACACCTGTGCTTCGCGTTCCCAAGTCAGTGGAGTGTGGGGGGGTTTACAAGCAGTAATGTGAACTTAATGATCCACACAGCAGGGCAGGGCGAGCTAACAGACTTGGAAGAGGAGTCAGCAAGCCGCAGGCGAAAACAGAGGCCGCACATCTTATCAGCTCCGGGCCCGGAAATGCGTTCCCGACACACAGGTGGCCACTTAGCCACTTAGGCGGCCATGATTTTCCTCCCGTAAACGCAAAGGCTATTCGACAGCGGACGCGGCGTCTTACCAACGTACTGCTCCACGTCTCGCACGCCGAAGGTGGGCGGCGGCAGCTTGAGGCCCAGGCCTTCCATCTCGGTGACGGCGATGGGGTGGCGGAAGCCCGAGCGCTCCAGGTACTTGGGCGTCACCTGCTCGCCGCGCATGCGCATCACCACCTCCTCGCAGCTGCCAGCGGTGCAGCGACACAGACAAAGGCAAATGTCAACATTTGGACAATTTGTTTTTTTGACACCCTCAACTTGGAGTTGAAAGCTTTCGGGTTTCATTTCAAATTTCCGATATCATCTACTGAGCCACGCTAGCCGCGCTAAAATTGTGACAAGGTTGTTTTCTTTTGCAACCAGTCATTTGCAGCAGTGTGAAAGAAGCCTGCGACTGGACGCGTACCTGGAGAAGGTCCTGCTCTGCAGCTCCTTGACAAACACGGGGGTGCCGGCTTGCACAGGCTTGGCTCCATCGTCGGGCTCCGTGTAGTCGTGGCGGTGCCAGTTGTTTCGCCTTTTCACTGGGAACCCCCCCGGCCCCAAAGAGACGTTGGAGCCAAGATACCTTTTTTTTTTTTTTTTGAGTAACGACGAGAAGCGGCATCACTCACTCAGGGAGGGTCCGTGTAGGAAGTCACAGTTCGGACAGTGGTAAACGTCAATATCAACAGCATGGTGCTCCTCCACGTGCACACAACTGCAAACAAAACAGAATTATTTCACAAACATGAGAGAGGACAAATAAGTTCACTCATCAATAGGAAGCGTCAAATGTGTTTCAAGGTGTCTTTTTTTTTTTTTGCAGCCGGATTACACCAGGAGGCAAGATGTCCCCACTTGACCTAAAACAAAATGGCTTCCGTCTACGAGTTCAAAATAGCTGCTTGCATAGCTGCTTGCTCCCGCTTGCCTCCCTTCGCCGAGTGATTCGGCCTCCAGGCATTTTGTGATCAACACAAAATAAGATTAAGAGCACGGCAGTCACTCTGCCAGTTTGAGCTGGTCCGAGCTGCATGGTGGCGCAAGAGGGAGGCTGTGCCTGCTTTCAGCTTTGATCTACTTGCGGGAAAGTGTAAAAAGCAAATCCAAAGTGCAGGGAGGGCCATTAAGTGCTCAGGAAGCGGAGGGCTCCTGTGAATTCTTGACATTTGCCATGCACGCGGGCATGAAGACGTGTCCTGAAATGACTCGCGCGTCAGCGTGCGCTGAGGATGGGCGTGTTTGGAGGCCAGATGTGCCGGCTCCTCCCCGCCCACCCGAGCCAGCGAGCGCGTGACTTGGAAAGACACGTTAGCGGCGCTTGACTGTAGCATCAGACTCATGTTTCCACCATGTGCTCGCTTGCAGGAAAGCATTACTCTCTCGCTCTCTCACACACACACACACACACACACACACCCCCCCCACACACACACACACAGTGTGTGCGCCAGCGAGCGACCTTGACTGACTTTTCCGCCGCGGCGGGAAAAAGGAAGAGGATGCCTTCTGAGCGCCACCCACGCCGGGAGAGAAAATTGGGCTGGGAAGTGAGGGGGCGCAAGCATTTCCTGCCTCCCATGAGACAACGACGGCGTCATCTAACAGGACACATGACAATGTTAAACAACTGTGTTACAAGGTTACAAAATCCGTATTGTAATGTAACTTTGATAAATAAATTATATATATATATATATATATATATATATATATATATATATATATATATATATATATATATATATTTTTTTTAAAAAGACAAACATGCACATCAACAAATCACTCAAGTGCCGCCTGGACCAAAAACTGTATTTTGCATTCCACACTGTGATATCTATGAAAAAAACCCCCAGCAAACTATGGATCTGTTTCAATGATGAAACGAATCAGACGGACACATTGGTGATTGTTGTGCCTTGGCGGAGGTCTGCCTAAGCGAGCGGAGATGAGCGCTCGGCTTGGACTGCATCCACTTCCCGTCATCAGGGGCCCTCCTCCTTCCTGTGTGGCGTATTCATTAGCCGGCGCTGTGAGAAGGCTTCATTGTCCGCGGCGGCGTACAAAAGGCCGGAGGCGGGCACGGCTATTATTTTAAGCTCCAAACAAGCATGCCGCACGGGGGAGGCGCTTACGCCCACATTAGGGGGACGAGGTTCACTGGGCCGGCTTCATCTGACCCCCCAGGCGCGGGCTCGTGCGGTCTGCCCGCCCCCGTTAATGAATGTAAACACAGCTTTTTAACAGCAGCTACCTGGACGATCCCCAGTGGCTCAACAGCCGCTTATTTAGCGTCAACACCAAAAATCTTTGCCGTGCAGGCCATCCGTCTTCCTTTGGTGCGGCCTCACGCACTGGGCGTGACGTTGACAGATCGCACGGCGAACTTGGCTCCGTGTCATTGCCATCAATCACCACCCCGGTGCCGTCGGCACCCCCCCGTCGCCTAAATTAGCTAGCTAGCGCACAACACCAGTTTAGGGGTCAGGAGGTGGACGGCGGACTTCCGTCTGATCCTTCAACCGCTGACGATTCCCGGAGGTTGCAAATGGACCTTGAGGGACATCACCGAGGCTATATAGCCACAGCTTTTTAGATTGTAAACATCCCGGCAAGTGGTCCAGAATAGACGCAGCTGCTGGTGCACTTTCAATCGCTTGCTTAAACAAAGGGGAAGAAAAACGCATCAGAAAAAACATCTTCATACACTAGCTGATGGCATCAACTCACATCGTCACTCAACGCACACAAGTGCCAGACAACTCTGCACTCGGTTGTAGACACCCACGTCCCTCACCAGCTTTCAAAGCCAAAAACACTCAACTCACAAATACTACAGCAGAACTTGAGGACGGCGACCCCACATGGCTAAAAACCATAGCCGCACCTTGCCTGCGTATTATCTTATCTAATAACGCAGTATTACTTTTTTAAAAATCTGATTTGTTGTGCTCCAACTGTGTGCACTCTTTAACAGATTGGAAAAAAAAAAGTCCCGCCTGCGCTTCAGTCTCGAAACACAAGCGGTTTTCAGATGGGAGATGGGAGAATATCCCACATTTCTTTTGGGTTTCTTCCTCAGGGGAAAAGGCTTCAAATGTCAAATTTCGCTGTTTCTGTCCAGGTCGAACGCGCCAGCATTTTTCCTTTTGTCGTGTTGGCACGCCCTCGCAGATTCTGCGGCCTCAATTTCTTTTGGCAGCGCACTTCATGCCATTACACAATCACTTCCGTCATTTCAAAGAAAGAGCTTTGTTGTTTTCCCAAAGTGTTGCTATGGTGATGCGCGTCCCCCACCAAAACACAGCAAGCCAGTGGGCACAATATCAGATCCTGACGACGACATGTGATGCAATTCTTTGAGCCACTCAGCCACAGTAAGTGACCTCGACGCTGAGGACAAGCTTTACAGGCTTGCGCCACTGAACTTGGATCAGTGACACACATACGCGTTAAAGTTGTGTAACAATGACTCACGGGCAGCACTGATAACATCACTGGCACTCTGACATGACTATGCGTGGAAGCAGAAGTTGCTGAGAAATGGCTGTCTAAAACCCCGGTTATTGCTAAATCATGTCATAAAGGGGAATCGGATATGTCGAATTTTAACTTGAGCATTATTGGTGATTTTTGGCATTCATGTAACTTGCCTCACGAACATCTAAACTTTGTGATTTATTTTATTTTTTTAGCTTCAAATACACGGTGGCTCGATTGGACAAACGGTCCAAAACGCAAATGCAAAATGAAAACACTTGCAAGGAGCACGGAGGAAACTCTACAAAAACACAAATTTACTTCACTGTATGAGTGACTTTCGACTGAATTAAAATTTTACCAGCTTACTTTTTTATATTTTGTATTTTAACATGAATATTTGTGGTTTTATTTATTAAAGCAGCACTGTTTTCAGTATTCACACAAATGTAACAAGTTCCCCAAATATGCTGATGTTGAGCGGGGTCTTCTCATAAGCAGTTCCAAATTCGGCCTCTAGGGGTCCCCTCGACCATGTGCCTCAAAAAGGGGATTTAAATTTCTCAAGCTGTCAATCAAAAGCGCCACCATAATAACAAGGTCCTTGTTCTCGAATGTCGCCTTTCAAATCAAAGGGGGTACTCGAAACGCATCGTCACGAGCCCGATAGTTCCCAAAAACGTGTCACATTTTTGTTCAAAACAAAAATACGAGGGAGCCACGTTTAACAATGGAGGAAGTTGCTCGAGGAGCGTGCCGATGTAAATGCATTTAAAAGTACGCCGACATCACCTCGAATTTCCCAACTCAGACGGCGAAGCGTTTACATAAAATAAACAGAAAAAAAAGAGAACAAGAATAGATCGTTTTTTAAAACCAAACACGTCGCGTTGACTGACAACACATAGACGACCCACGAATTGGGTGAATAAAACTACATGCGTCAAAGCTCTCCTTTGTCTTTCACATTAACTGAAGGTGGAAATTTAGACACGACATAATGTTGTTTCGCGTGTAGCCCAATCCGACAGCAAACAATGCGGTTTCGAGGAAAAACGAGCCCACTTTGTAAGATCAACTCGCGTCAATAGACCATTTAAAGCCCCCGAAAGCTAAGCTAACTTAGCTACCGGTCCGACACTCAAGAGAACCGTCGCCTTTCCCGGACAAACTCGGGGTGTGTGTCCCCTCCAAAGGGAGCTAGGTCGAGGGAGGACACCTTAGCCCACATACCTGCCGTGGAACCAGTCCTTGCAGATGTCGCACTCGATCATAAACCGGCTCACGTCGTAGGGCTGCCGGCAGACACAGTACAGCGGGGTGGCCGCCATCTTGCTACTGTCCCCAAACAACGCAGGAATGATCGCGGGGCGGAGAGTCAAGTCTGGTGGGCGGAAATTGCCGAAGTGCAGCCGAGAGATCCCGAAGCTTTGCCGAAGGAGGCGACCCTGTTGTCACGACATAAAGAGATCTTTTTAACTTTTCCCATCAGAGGAACGACAAAATGATGTCAACATGACCACATCCGTGTATTAAAGTGCACTTTACAACATAATAGTGATTGACTGATAGCTTGAACTTTATTTTGGACAAGCAGCAATACAAAATAAAGCAATTTTAACGCAAATGTAGAAAGTGTACAATACTAATGTGTATTTGGCATGGGAGGGAAACACGAATGCAGGTATCACATTCCGTCAACTGTGTACTATCACCAAGCACCTTATTCTACATTTTTAGACAACAAAGATATTCTGACATTATGCATGATGTACAACCGTTTCGATAACTTCGCGCAATGAAAAAGAAATCCTGACGTGTGTCAAATACGTCACCATGGAGTGTGGCTGACATGCCCGAAGTGTTTGTGCGGTGAATAGGTATTTTTTTGGGGGGTCGGGGGGAGACCACCACCGACCACCCTCAAGCCCCCAGCCTGATCGTTCCCATACCCGCCACCACGCCCATCCGTGCAAATCTGCACGCAGGCCTTGTATCCCCTTTAAAACCACCCCAAAATAAAATTTACTCGTTAAGTAAATGCCATGCAAGCATGAGACTGGTTATTTCGTTTCATCACTGAGTCTCATTTTATATGTCCAGCTTGTGTCGCAAAAAGCGACTTTGCTTTTAAGATACAATGGGGTATTAGAGTACAGTATTTCATTCACTGCCGTCAAAACAAACGCCATTACTACGTGTGAACAGCGTCATCTCGTGGCTAAACGGAGTGAATGCCGCACGTACAACTGGTCCAAAAAGTAAATTTTATGATCGATAAGGCGTTAAAGTTTCTCATTGACAGTGAAAAGTGCGAATGTGGCGTTTGTACAAAATGCAATTGAATGGGATTAAAACAATGTACTGTGGCTGTTTTATTAATTTTAAAAATATAATTTGGTAGAAAGTTCATTATGGATGAACATTAGCCACGGTTCATTGAAAAACAACAACAACCGCGTACTCTTTGACTGCATTTATTGTTTCAAAATAAGCGTTTTAAGAATGGTAATTTGTATTTTGAACCTTTAGGAAAGCTTCCTCCATCTTGAAAATTGAAAATCAATATTACACACTCAACGGCCACTACATTAGGTACACCTTCACCTAATTGCTAAAAAAAAAATACATCCTCACACAGAAACACTGAATGTCAACAATCATACACACACACACACCTGTAAACAAACATTTAAAAACGGATTTGAGTATTATCCATCTTTTTTCAAAGACAAAAGTCAAAGAAAAAAGATGGACACATGAAACATTAGGCAGGTGTTTCTAATGTAGCGTCCGCCGATACAAAAGTGGACTGCAGGTGTGTGCGCACTCTCGTCTGGTTTATTTCACACTCAATGAAGCATGGAACAACAGACGCTGGTGAATATGACATCTGATGGAGTTGGATCAAGTCATTGGTCAAGTTTGTGGTCATTGTCGTCAGTAACAGTAGTTTGGCCTTCGGTGATCCTCCAACGACATTTTGGCTCGTAATCCTCTTTGGGAAATAAAGAGGGCGCGCACATCACAACACAGAAACAGACTTTGCATAAATGTTTTTCTTGTGACCCTTTTTGTCTTCCCATTCTTCTCCCGAACTCATAATGGCTCGCCGCTGTTGTGCGTCAAGAGTCAACAACACTGTTTAGTAAGACATGTTTAGATTTTTTTGGTAGTTTTATAAGAATAACTATTTACACATTTTTCAAATTAAGAACACGTACAAAGGAGAAACTCAAAAGAACGGCGGTAGGTCCTGTCTGAGTTTTTAAACTTAACCGCTCGGTTAAGTTTAAAACATGTTTGAAGGTGTCCCTTATAGATGCGTAGTTATTCCCTTTAATTTTTCTCACAAAAAAAAAACCAAACTCAAAACAGAGTCCCTTACGATGCGTGCTTGGGCCCTTTTGATATTCTCCCCCAAAAACATTGGAAATGAGGTTGTCCCTCTGAGATCTATACTTCAATTTTCTCAGACCAAATCATTGACATTGGTGTCCCCAGGGACCGGTACTTAGCCCCCAATTGCTTTTCTCACACCAAATCAATTAACAAGCGTGTAATTGCACTCCAATCAAAATGCCAATTTTTTCTTCCCCTGATCCTATTCCTATTAAACTAGTGAAAGACGCATCCGCACAAGACATTATGTTCATTTCCCTTTAACGCATATAGAACCCCATGTGAAGGAAGCCGATAATGAGACTCTGTACCTATTTGTGTGCTTTTCTCACAGGAGGTCTTGGGAAAAGCTGGGCTCAACAAATGAGTCTTACTCTTTTTTTTTTCTATATCTAACACACCGCTGAGGTCGCTAAATTTTGAGTACAAAGATGAAAAAGTAGTAAACTCAGCGTCAGTACAAAGAGGGCAAAAAGAGGTTGTGGGCGAGTGCTCAAAACAGCAGGAAAGACCACGGATCGGTTTTCAGGGAAGATGAGAAAAAAAAAATACTTTTTTCCCATACGTCATCTTCAAAAAAAGGCAGTAGGTACACGTTATAGAAGACCTGCAGATATCCACCAAGAGTCCAAGTGCCACAAAAAGAAAAGTTGCTTGACTCGACATCGAGTTTCAAGTAACAGAAGTAGAAGGCAAGTATGAAGAGTGGCGGCGGCGCGGGAAAAGGCGTTCGGTTGCATATATTAAGAGAAGGAAAAGAAGAATCAATGATACTTTGCGGGCGCACGTGGACGGGCTCCGAGGACGCTCATGGCTGGCGCACCCGTGACGCCCCGTGTGAGGAAGCGGCATCAGTTGGTCAGGGTGCTGGATGCGCGGAAGTAGGACAGGAACTTGAAACACAGGCTGACCACAAAGTACCAGATGTTGCGCGCCATCTGCGAGCGGGCGATGAAGACTCTCCAGATGAAGACCACCAGCACCGTGTTGAAGGTGTAGCGGATGTTCCTCAATCTGCAAAACGGACATGTTGTTGGCTGAGTTGACAGACACGAAAGACTGGGTGAAAAAAAATAAAAAATCTGTAATATATGGATGGCAATCAGCAATGTTTCTGATGGATTGGAAAAGATTTGATCAAACACTTTAAAGCAACGGCAGTTCACTAAGATGAAGCGACCAGCAGAGGGTGCAACTAACTCATGATAGCTGCTGTACAATTACAACCAAACGGGTCGCAAAAAAAAAAAAAAAAGAAATTCTGCCATAGTCCTTTATGCAACTTACTTTCTTAGGTGTTGCCGGGCGGCGGGAATGTCAGACATGTCCTCGTTCAGGACGTACTTCTTGGTGCCGATGCAGTAGTTCTCAATGTACTCGGGCCAGTTGAGCTGGCGCACGTCAAAGTTGAATGTCTGACAAACACGCACGCACACACAAAAATGGTTTGGTTGGTGGATAAAGACCGGCGTTGTTGCCAAGTGAAACTGGTTTCGGGGGGCTGACTGTTCAAAACATGAGAGATTCAGCTTCTCTGTGGCGAACACTACCTTGCGGTCCTCCGGGCTCAGCTGCGCCATCAGCATGTTCACATTCTCAGAGTTCCACTCCCAATCCTGGCTGCTGAAGTACTCCAACAGGCTGATGGCTTTGTGAAGCCGATTGAAGATGCGCATCATCCTGGATGAGAACAGGACAGAATGCGATCAGAAGCCTTTCCCCGTGATGCCCGAAGAGCCCGTTCCAACCCGGAGGGGTCTTACTGCGGCTTCTGTCCGGACAGGCGCAGCACGAGGTCGTAGAGCAGGGCGGGGAACTTGTGGCTGACCAGGATCCAGTACTGGTAGATGAGATAGTTGGACGTGATGTTGGCGTTGGGCCGGCGGAAGGCCTGCTCCAGCGGGTTCCTCTTGAAGGACGACATCACGTGGTGCTCTGAGGAGGGAGGGACACACGCACACACACACAAAAATGGATGAGCACGCCCCAGCTGCCGGAGGAGCCGCATGACCGCCGGCCGTTACATCACGGCACGCAACGGCGGGCCTCTGTTGCCATGGCAACAGATCCGGAGATGACCAAACGCGAGGGGACGGCGGACTGGAGGCCTTCCAAGATGCGTACGGAATCAATCAAACGGAAGACGAGAGCAGAGGGGCCACAATGCGAGCCGCTCTTTCTGTCATGACGACGATGATGATGATGATGAGGCGTAATCCCGCCACCGGCCATCTGCTAGCAATTGCAGCGTGCTCGCTAATCTGACAGGAAGCAGAAAAAGATGGAGGCCCAGCTACCTGCTGACACGCCGCCAGACGGATATCCTGCTCACACGCCTGCTAATCTGACAGTCTCATGACATGACATCCAATAATACTCTGGTTCGCGCGTCACAGGAATGGCATGTGAGCCTTTTTGTCTGCGCCCAACCCATTCCAATTTTTCATTGTAGTAATATCGCGGACCTCTGTATATTTGTGGCTCGGCATTTCCGTCAAGTCAATCATTCACCCATTTTTTTTTTGGATTTGGTGATCCTCCTCGCAATTGCCCTGGGTGCCCAGCAGAGGGCACAAAACGCCCACCTTGCCACAGTTCCCAAAGCCAGCCGGGCTATTGTGTGGAGCTAAAAATATACCGCGCCTGGACTTCACAGGACGTACCTATCTCGCCCCAATGGAACGGGTTGATGCCGCCAGTCGTGCAGTTGTACACCAGGGCCGTTTTGGGTCTGCGCGGAAAGAGCGGTTAGGATGATTATTGACACTTTGAAGGGGTCTTGGAGGGCACGGTGGGACTAACTTGTGCACGGCCGTGTACCAGCCGGCTGCCAGCGTGAGGTTGATGACCACGTCCACGGGGATCAGGTCGGCCACGGCGTCGTTGTTGGCCCGCATGGTGCGCAGGATGCCCTTGCCGGCCTGACACATACGTGACAAAACGTTCACTCGTCAGTGCGCGCGCGCGCGCGGGTGGCGTGCTCAAGGCTGTCCTACTTACAGCGATGAAGACGCCGCTGGGCCCGTTGAAGTTGTCGATCCAACCCTGAGGACAGCACAGGAGCTCAATCACTGACATGAACAGAGACACATGCGTGTGTGTGTGCGTGTGTGTTATGGCGATATCGTGTTACTTCGTGCTGTGGGAAAAGCAGCCGCCGTGATTGTAAATTAGCCCCAATTAAAAATGCATCAAGAACACCCGACGAGGAACCAGGCTTGCATAGAGGCTAATAATATGCGGAACGGGAAAAAAAAATAATGCAAAACCCACACGGGTACAAGGTCACCCACAACAGACGGACGAGACTTATTTTACTCTATGTCCACACTGACGCAGATTTGTGTTTTAAATGGATAATTTTTCTTTGACATTCGTCTGAGTTGTACAAAGCATCAGGACATGACAAAAAAATGAGATCTCATCTGGAGCAGTTCAGAATCAATTAATTACTATCGATATAGATGACTAAACGTGTTAAATGTCACGCAGATGGCGACAGAGAGGTTTTGCTCGTCGGCTGTGTTTGGCTTTGGCCAACCAATCAGAGGACGGAAAAAGTGCTGACCTCGTCGAGGGTCAGGGCGCTCGCTGGCCTTGTGAGGATCAAGTTGAAATCAGATTGCTAAAAAAAACATTTCAAGTTATATGGGCCAGCGTTACTGTGAGCGGAGGCCGTGGGCAGATAAGACTGGCACGGCAGCATCATGTCTGATTTAAAAAAAAAAAAAATTATCGAGTGTTTCGACCGTGCTGGCGTCGACCATTTTCAAAACAGCAAGCTTGTTTGCTCGGTCTGTGACGTTGGCGAGATAGGCGCAAACAAAACTTCTCTCGTCCGAGCTCCGAGAGGCTCGTCCAAGAAGCGTAATCCCGACAGCAGACGGGCGGGAAAACCTTGGCGGCGGACGGAGAAGATGTCTGGACAGACGAAAGCGGCTTAAGCGTCTTCTCAGACGGCCCGCGCGTGAACTTTCCCCGTCGTGATGGCGCCCGCGCCTGCTCTCCGGTAATTAAAGCCGTAATCTTCCGCCACTTAAAGTAAAACCGTCCGGGGAGCCGCGCGGGATTACGAGATCGATATCCACACCGTGGAAAGAGGCGGCGCGGGGTCACGCGCGCGTGGCGGGGGGGGGGGGGGGGGCTCACCGGGAAGGGTTCCTGCCAGCTGGCCCCCACGATGGACGGCCGGATGATGCCGATGTTGAGCTTGTCCTGCTCCTGCTGCACCACGTACTCGGCCAGCGCTTTGGTGTACGTGTACGTGTTGGGCCGGTTGCCGATGAGCCGCGGCGTGATGTCCTGCACGATGCCGTCGTCCATCCACCTGAAAGCGAGCGCAAACGTGTGAGGAAAGCAAGTCCGAGGTGCTGCGTTGAAGGACCGTCAGGCGGACAAAGACGAGCCCGCAAACGCCACGACGGTCCATGCTTCCCAAAACACTTTTACACTCACTCACTCGAGGGACTCGATGAGCTTGCGGGGCTCGACGGGCGGCGGGTAGATGACCTCGTCGATGTGCTTGCGGTTGCAGTTGGCGTAGGCGGTGGAGATGTGAATGAAGGCCTCCAGGTGGCGCATGCGCCGGGCCAGGCCGAGGAGCTGCTGGGTGCCGATCACGTTGAGCTGCACGGCGTGTCTGTCGAGAGGGACGACAGGAAAGTGGCGCTCAGGTGGGCGGGGCCTCCCGCTCACTTTCTATGACCATCCGCACTTCCTCCTTCATTGTTGGCTACTTCCTCTTTTATTGACCACTTCCTCTTTTGCTTCTCCCACCCAAGCCCGCTGACGGCAAATATTCACTTGAGCGGCTCGTCGAAGCGGATGGTGGCGGCGCAGTGGAAGACGATGTTGACGCAGGCGGCCAGCTTGTCGGCATCCTCGGGGCTGATGGCGAGGCTCGGCTCCGTCAGCTCGCTGCTGATGGGGACGATCTTCCGGTGGAAGTGGGCGTCGTCCTCCCGCACGCGGTCGAAGAGCTGCGCGACATGACAGATGGCCGTGGGTTAGCATCCAAGCGGCTGCGGTGCTCAAACGGAGACCGATGAAGGTCCATCGCACTTGTCTGGTGGAATGAAGTGCTGTTCCCCAGTCTGGAAAAGTTGGCGCCGTATCTCTACTTTTAGACAAACAGTCACATTTCGCACGCTGATATTTCTTGTTGAGACATTCTGCTGGACGTCATTCAGTCCCAGTCGGCTGGCGCGTTTGAGCGAGCCCAAATTTAGCAGCTCACTGCCACTGCCTTGATCTCCCCATTCGCATGGAGTGGGCATCGCCGACTTGAGTCAGCGTTCGGAGGCACGCGGCGAACGTTCGTCAGCGGCATGTTTCCCGCACGGCTTGTGATGAAACTGCAGCGCTTGCACAGGTGAGTCAGCTTCCCTTTCACCAACGTGCGTCACCACACAGAGAGAACGAACGAAAGAAAGAAAGAAAGACCTTCTGAGCGTTTGCGCGCTTCGACGTCAGCGATGACGGATTCCATCATTAGCATGCCAAGCATTGCCAGTTGGCAACTCAGGCTTTCCATCGTCACCGTGGCCGCTCGGCAAAGCGTGCGGATTACTTGCAGCGGGAGGAACCGCACCTGCTTACGCTTCGGTCATCTGACCGCAGGGCGGCATTCCGACACGCGGCGAGGGATTAAGCGAATGCCGCCCCTGCCTGATAAGGGACTTCTATTCTTTTGTGAACACAAAGCGAGCGAGCGAGCGGCGCGTCACCAAGGGTGACGGCAAGCAGTCGGCTGCTTTACGGCTGCAGCACCGGCAGGAGAAGGTGGACAAGCAAAAGGATGCTTCCTTTTTTGCCCCCTCCCCGCTGACGGGGAACAGCTGCTTGCGTTTCCATCTCCCGCCGCGCCGTAGTAAGGCTCTTGCCTGGAAACGCGGGCGAGGGG
>CAAKHF010002726.1:138763-151894 GCA_901007745.1 Hippocampus kuda
AAAAAAAAAAAAAAAACCCCCAAAAAAACACACCGCCACATCAGTACGCAGCATGAGAGCACTAACGAAAAAAAAAAAAAAACACTTCCAGATCATTTGCATAACAATTTGGTATGCAAATGAACGGGTGGTGCACCATTTAAAAAAAAAAAAACAGCACACCAAGAGCTTTGTTTCTCATATTATTTGTCTATGGGAGAGGGTCAAAACATTAGGAACACACACAAAACGAGCGTGAGTGAGGGAGGGGTGAGAAGAAGAAGATTTGGCTCGGTCACAAACCGTGTCCTTGGGGTGCCCCATGAGGACGAAATAGGGGGCGCCATGCGTGTCACTTTTCATGCACATGGAGTGAGCGGAAGATACCATTCCTAAAGAAGGGGGAGGGGGGGCGACAACCTAGAGCAATTAGTTAGTGACGCCACGGCGGTTAGCGCTGAGAGGGACAAGATTAGCCGCAAGCGCGTCGTCACCCAGTGTGATGTTAGCGAGGACGTGGCGCCGGGCGACGGCGTGCCGACTCACCGTACTCGGGGACCTGTCCCGTGCCCCGCTTCAAGAGGAGACGCACCCGCCTGCCGCCCGACTTGATCAGCTCGATGGCGCGTCCGTGCGTCATGTCCCGCGTGGTGTCGCCGTTGATCTCGATGATCTGGTCGCCCACCTGACAATCAACGTCAGCCCGTGAGCCCGCACGATGTGCGAAGAACAAAAACTCGCCAGCTTTGGCTTGCGTGCGGGTGCTGCGTACCCTCATCCTGCCATTGCGTAGCGCCGGGCCGTCCTCGGCCAGCCTGAGGACGAACAGATCCATCTTGTACTCCCGACCTCCGCGGATGCTGAAGCCGAAACCCTTGACGCTTTTCTCCAGCTCCACCGTGAAGAAGTCAAAGTCCTGCGAGAGCTGACGGCAAACGGGCCGTCACCGCCGTGACGTCGGGGAGAAGACAGCCGTCAAAACCGCCCCGCTTCTCACCTGCACCGGCGGCATCCGGTAGTCCGGGATGGCGAACTGCGGCCGATAGTCCAACAGGGGCGGGTGGCGGTAGTCCAACGTGGGCGGCTGGCGGTAGTCGACCACCGGGGGGTGCCGGTAGTCCACAGGCGGCTGCCGGTAGTCGGTGAATGATGGCTGCCGGATGTCCGGTTTCACGTCCTGGCGGGCTTTCACCTCCGATCTGTAACTGGGGACATTTGAGGATACAAATGATTATTTTCCAAGAAGAAAATGATGTGTTGATAGTTTTCATCATTTAATTGTGTGGTTTGTTTACATGCCACCAGAACAAAATAAGTGTGTGATTTGAATTCAGAAAAAAGTTAAATATTAGCAAAAAATAATAAAAAAAATACTCATGAAAGTCTTTTTTTTTTTTTGGGCGGTTTAATTGTTGTGCTGAGGCTTTGGTCCTACCTGCCCTCGTGGGGGTACGTGTGCGTCGGGGGCGCGGGCAGCTGGCTGCTGACGGGGCTCGGGTGTGCTTTGGCGTGGGACCGGGCCGACTCGGCGGCTCCCGGGCCGGGCTGCGAGCTGACGGCGGCGCCGGCCGGCTGCGTCTTGGGGCTCCGCTGCTGCTGCTGCTGCTGGGCCAGGGGGCTCTGCTTCTCCGAGGTGGGCGCTGACGGCGGGTTGCTCACCTCCACTACAAGGAAGTCAGAGACTGCCATTCAAGGGGAGCGAATACAATGATGTAAATATTGCCAAAAAATAAGTTGGAAATATTTTTTGATTGTAATATCTGATTTTGGACCCGCTGTTTTTTTTTTTCATTTTGTAGAGCCGAGTCCGTTTGTTTGTTTCGTTCACATTGAGCCAATCAGACGTCTGCAGAAAGTCCCCCCTGGTGTGTCAGACCTTCCTGCGGGATGACCCTCAGCGTGACGCTGAGGCCGGCGTCCTTGATGAGCTTGACGATGTCGCCGTGCGGCATGTTGACGATGGACTGGCCGTTGACGGCCAGGATGCGGTCGCCCACCTTCATCTTGGCGCTGCGGTCGGCCGGGCTGCCCTCGATGATGCGCCCGATCTTGTGCGGCACCGCTGTCGGACGCAACGCGAGTCAACGACCGATTCCCCGTGGCGGAGCGGCGTCCGGATACTTGAGTGTGTCTCACGGTTGGTGGCGGGCGCCTCCGGCCGGTTGAGCGAACTGATGATGACGAAGCCGAAGCCTTCGCTCTCCTTCCGGTGGATGAGGACGTCGCTCGGTTGTGCGTTGGCGGGCGGCGCGCCGTCGGCGTACGTGGGCTCGCTGCGCGGCGAGCTGTGCTGCGTGGACAGCGAGCCCGAGTGGCGCCCGTTCTCCTGGCACGAGTCGCCTACACAGGGGCGTTTTTTTTCGAGACCCGCAATCGATTATTTTGGCCGAACTCCCTCAGGAGTCGTCCGCAAACAAACCTGCGGCCTGCCTCCGCCTCCTGATGACCATGTTGACTTGTCCGTTGCGCGCGGCGCCGTGCATCAGGTCGATGACGTAGCGATGCGGCTTGCCCACCACGGGAATGCCATCGACGAAGAGGAGCTCGTCGCCGGGACGCAAACGCCCGTCCACGTCCGCCGGGCTCTTCTCGATGATGGCGCCGATTAAGATCTGCCGGCAAAAACACAAAATGGACACATAAGTACAGGAAGTCACTTACCAACTACTTCCTGTCTACTGTTATGCCGCATGTAGTTCCATACGAGCCTTCTCACGTGTTTCCGGACTCACAGGCTGGCCCGCCTCGTCCCCGCCCAGGACCCTGAAGCCGAAACCGGACTTGTGGTTGCGCAAGTTGACCTCCATGTCCTGGTACTCTGCTGGATGACAAACGCCCACGGCGGGGTGAGCGGCGCGCTCGTGCGGCGTCTGCTTCGGAAGCGACCGAGCGACTCTACCTGACGAGACGTCTGCGGGAAAAGTTGTCCTCGGGGGTCCCGGTTCTGCACAGAAAACGAGGCAAGCGTGCTCCATAAACCATAAATAAGTCCCAAATACTGTGGGAAGGAGACGTTTGGGAAGGCCCCGCTCAGCATGAACATCACGTCGTCATCCATAAAAGTCAGCGAGAGCTTACGGTGCCTAATATAGCCGTCACTTGTTTCCTGCTTGGGTGTGCGAGTAAAATCAGCTCCACGCACCAGCACGCCACTCAAATCAACTCCGGCGTAGGCAAACCGAAAACCTGATCCGAGCAAAATGGAGTCGCGATGACAACAGACGCGGCGGAAAACATGCGTGACGACTTTTGCAGTGCAAAGTCACTTTTCTCTGAATAGAACCGAAAAATGTCAACGTCAAGCAAAGCCACGTGAGAAGATAACCCGGACACGGACCTCTTCTGGATCTTGAGTCTCCCCAAAAAAAAGCAGCATGACAGTCTGCTCTCCCTAGTGGCCAAATATGCAAATGGCACCCGAAAAAACCCCAAACATTGGATTCTGGCCCCATGAAACACGAAAGCCACAAAAATGCCTGCGGCCAATAAATGCGCCTTTGCAAATGGACGCTAACACAAATATATCTCACAGAGATTGACAAAATGTAAACAGTGTCCGATCTCATCAGGCGTATTTTATTTCGCCGCGTCAGGGAAGAAAATATGAACTGAATCAGTTCCCGTCATTTGCAGCATTTAAGAATAGTACGTGGAAAGTGTTGTGTGTTTTTTTTTTAGTTTTTTTTTTTTTAGCTAGCTAGTCACACTCTTGTTGACCGCAGGGGAAAAGTTATACAAGCGAAAAAGAAGTTTCACTATTTTATAATCCACGGCGAAGAACATCATCTGTTGTTTCGAGTGTTTATTGACAACGTTTACGACGTCAAACTTCTGGGAGTCTATAAAGGTTGCGTCAAAAGGAGACCAACGGTTGTTTATTGCCACTCGTTGGCTCGTCCGCCCGCTGGTACTTACGCCTACTCTCAAAGATTGTCCGGGAGTTCTCGTACAGGCCGAGCGGCTCGGCTTTGGACAGCGCCAGAGCCTCGGAGGCCGAGTCCGGCACCGAGGCTCTGTGGAGGACTTGCTGCTGCTGGTTGAGCTGCTGGTTGTGGTTTGGGTAGGGGGCGCTGTGGGACATGACGGGAGCCGACAGGCTGCTCAGGCCATGGGGGGGCTCCCACTGCTCCGACACCTGGAAAGCACAGCGGCAGCACGGATGGATGGGCCTCCTTTCAACCTTTGTCACGATTCTATTTATTTCACTTTTTTTTTTTTGGGGGTTGTAATTTTCAGACAGACAGGGAAAGCCAAGAAGGTGAGCGTAGTTATTAGTTGCGTTATTAAAAGAGATAGGCGGGCCGTGCAACAATCTGTTTATTATATCCCGTTTAACTTGATAACTCTTGACATATTGTGCAGGTGCGCCTAATGAAGCGTCGTGCCGCTGTCACATGTCATCGTTTAATGATGACATAAGATGTTAGCATGAGCAGTGTAGCAAAAGGCGGCTCTGTGTGTGTGTGTGTGTGTGTGTGTGTGTGTGTGTGTGTGTGACACTGGGTCTGTGGAAAGCGAGCCCCAGGGCGCTAATACGACGAGATGAGAGGCGGCGTGACACCGAACAGACGGGCCGAGATGACGCCGCAGGAAGTGCGACACGAGCCACGTATTAATTAAAAAAAATTTTTTGGGTGCTTCCAACACATGCAAATGACCCCATCTTAGTCATGGTTTACTATTCAAGATTTTTTTTTTTTTGTGGCGGTGCAGGAGGAGGCCTATTCTTAGTCATTGAAAAACCTATTTGCAGTTTTTATGCTCTTTCTGAAATGGCACAAGATGACGCCAAAGCCCTTTGCCCTGTCCCCCCCCCCCCCCCCCCCCCCCCGGGAGCAAAGGCAGGCTTGGAAAAGACGAAATTGAAGCGCGAGTATCGTTAGTGTAGCAGGTCCAGGTGTCGTCCTGTTAAAAAGCAGACAAATGGGCAAGCGGCAGCTTTGAGCAGGCCGGCGTGCGTTACCTGCTTGCAGCTCTTCCACGGTGAATAGCGACCTGAAATGCGATGCGAGAGAACAAACACATTTTTACACCTGCAAAAAAAATCGAAACTATTACTATTACAGCGGGGGCCATAAAGGGCTTTAAATCTTACTGCTTCTGCGCGCAACAATCTTCGCCAATCAACAATTATCAGCATGAAGACGCTTTAATTCTTACGAACGGATGCGACCAGCACCATGAAGCAAACCAGTGCTTGTCAAACAACAATGCGCTTTAATTATTACTATTCACATAAGCCATCATTTTCACGAACCAGCACTCCTGAGCAGAAGACACGAAATGAAGCTTTGAATCTTGCCATTCATGCTCACGAACACCTTCGTGAACCGAACCAAAAATCCTCACGAGAAGACAAAAGATGATTTCATTATTCAATCAACAATGCTCAGCAGAAAACTCGCCTTAATTCTTACATTCATGTCGAGGAAGCAACCAAGACACTCAGATGCTTTGCTTCTTACCATTTCCAGATGCGAGCATCTTCATGGCACAACAAAGCTCACTCAGCAGAAGATCCAAAGAAAACGCGTGAATTCTTACGCCGAATGCACACACGGCAGCCAAAACCAAGACAAGCGCAAACGCTGCGGTTTTCGATCGGCAGCGGTGAGGAAAATGATGACTTTGCACTGCACTTATTCGCCACTCAGGATAGAAAAGAAACACTGCACTTCAATGAAGCAACAGTAACGCCTCGCACGTTTGTTGTCGACTAATTACAACGTCCTATGATGCCACAAGATGGCGCCAAAGCCGGCTGCGATGAGAACTTAGTCCTACTTTTTCATCGTCGCAGCGCCAGACGCTATCGCGCTTACCTGTCACGGGTCTCTGCACCACCAGACACGTCTCGGCGCCCACGGCGCACTCCTTGAGCAAGTCCACCACTTGGGCGTGCGTGAAGCCCAGCACCGCCTGCTTGTTGATCTCCACGATCAGGTCGCCCTCGCTGACCCCCGGGCACCCGGCCGGCTCCAGGACCTGCTTGACGCGCTGCCCCGCGGCGCCGTCGGCGATGGTGAACCCGAAGCCGTCGGCGCCTTTCACCAGGGTGAGCGTCAGCAACTCGCCTTGAGACGCCACCGACGCGGCATCCGGGGTGTCCGGGTGGGTGTCGGGAAGCTGCTGGTGATCCTGACCGACGTCCGGCACCAAGCGGGCCGTGCGGGAGATGTAGTCCAGGTAGTTGTCGTAGCCTTGGCGACCGTTTACCATCAGGGGGCGCTGCTCCATGATGCCCAGCGGGGAGATGATGGCAGCGGGGGCGGCGCTGTTGGCGTTGTTGTCGTCGGGCTCGTAGGGCAGCGGGTAACCGCGGCAGAGCACCAGCGTCACGCTCTGTCCGATGGGCACCGACTGGAACAGTTTGACCACGTCGGCATGCGTGGTGCCCAGCACGCACACGTCGTCGATGTACACGATCACGTCGCCTGTGGAAAACACATTGACCAGAAATGTTTTTCTCACATTTTAATAAGGGAAAAACAGCGCTTTGTTGGAGCATAAACGTACATTATGTATCATTTGTGAGTTGATGTGTGCCTTTAAGGGGCGTGGCCTAGTGAGTGAGGTCAGAAGCTGGAGTTGGGCTTGCTCCCTGCGAGTGTTGTCATTTTGTAGCTGTGTCTTTTGATTGTTTTTAGTGGCCAAAAGTGTGACTCTGGCCAGTTTTTAATGATAAGTTTGTATTTGGGAGTGGGGAAGACTCTCTGTAATTTCTACTAACAACCCAGGCTAAACTTTGTTCCTCTCCAACATCTTAAAATCTTCGCTGCTTTCGTCATGAGGCAGGATGTTGCTACTTTTGGGAGTCATAGTCTCCATGGTCGGGGAAAAAAAAGGGCAAAAGCTCCTCTTTGCATTGATTAAAAGGCAAAGCGTGTGCTCGCCAAGTGTCCTTCAGCGCACAGCCACCTCCAAAAGAGAGCGCGTCATAAAAGCAGCCGTTAAATATCGTTTTTTTTACGCCGGCCGGGGACATCAGCGAAGGTGACGGGAAGTGAAGACGTCATCGCTCGACTGACGGTATGCCTTCAAACTACACTCCTTCCTTAAATTCCCTACCGCACTCTCTGCATTTGCATACCCTGTCTGGCCGCGATTCTGCGCGTGTGCCATCATGCCCCCGTCAGGCGGGAGGGAAACAAATCAGTTGAAATAACGTTCGGGGGAATTTCACACCTCCGCAGCAGCACTTTGTGTTGTGTGCTAGCGTGGGACACAAGAAGTAGGACGGCGCGTCTGGGGAGGGGGGATGAGGATTGAACAGTGTTTTTTTTTTTTTTTAAGGTGTGTTATGGCGGTGGGGGTGTTGTCTGTCGAAAGGCTGACAAAATTGGGGGAAAGGGTGCGCTCAATAAAGTTTTGGTGGAGAGGATGAGTAGTGAGGCTCATCAAGTCACGATTAACTTTTGTCTATCAAGTCACGTCAGGCCTTCTCCTACCTGTGGCCATCTTGGCGTCGGCGGCGGCCGGCCCGTCGGGTATGATGCTCTTCACCTGCAGGAACTCGTCGGGCTCGTCGCCGCCGATGATGGTGAAGCCGAAGCCCATGTTGCTCTTGTGGAGCGCCGTGGACAGGAAGCTGCCTTTCAGCTGCGTGGGGTCCCGCGTGAACAACGGCTTCTCTGCGAAGGAGCAAAGAGGAACGCGGCGGTTACACGCGCACATAAAAAAAAAACGCATCCGTGACGGGTAGGATGGGACTGAAGGGTTTTCAAAGTGGGTTGGGGAGAAAGCTCGTCCAAAAAAAAGTTGGGAGACTGGCAAGGAATGTGGGTGGTGGGACAATAAGAATGCAGGCAAGGGGGGGCGGAGCCCCTGCGCATAAGGTACAATCAGCTCTTCTCCAAGGAAGATGGCAGCCAGGAAGGGTGCATTGGAAGGAGGGTCCCTTCCCGAAGCAGTGGGAATTCAGCCAATGGCGTGCTGTCAATCAGGGAAAAGTTCCAACGGGGGGGGGGAGAAGTTTCTGGGACGATTCGGGAGAGGAAATAAACTGCGGGTTGGCTCACTTCCTTGGCTCACTTCCTGTCACACCGCCTCAACGGGAAGCAGGAGCTAGCACCACAACTTATAGACTATTTAATCACGCATAGTTTGAATATTAGATTCATTTATTTTTTGCTCTATACAAAGCTGCAGCTGTTCACCATCACTTCTGTATGTATAAAACTTGTGATTTCTTTTGCTGCTGACTCCACTTGCTGCTAGCTCACCCGCCTCAATGGGAATCGGGAGCTAGCATGCTACGGCGAAAGGAGCGCCGCATTCTTCCGCCTCCGCGTGACCTACTTACTGACAAAATGGCACAAAGGTGAGGGGCTACGGAGGGCACGCGGATGGCGAAGGTGACGATGGCGATGATGGTGGCGGGGGCTCATGTTCATCCGCCGGGTCAGCACGTGGCGCAACGGGGAGACGTCGGCGGCGGTGAAGGGTGAGCCCGGGCGCCGCGCCGCCGGCGGCGAGTGGGAGGACAGGTCGCTCAGGCTGTGGCAGCGCTCCGGCGCCGGGCCCGCCTGGTTGGCGGAGGACCTGGGGAGGGTGGCGCAGGGGCTGCCAACTTGGACTGACATTTGGAAGGGGAGGACAGGGTGGAATAGAGAGAGAGCCTCACTGGGAGGTGTCGCCACGGAGACAGGCAATGCCATCCCATCATTGCTTGCTTCAGAAAAATTGGGGACATTCTACCAACAAGACATTCAGTGTTCTGTCCCGCGACTTTTGTGACATGGAGTGTTCTGCTCAATAAAATGCTCCTCGGCACACAGAGGTGTACCTAATGAAGAGGCCCGTGGTCCCCTGGAGAGGATTTGGAAACAAACAAAAAAAAAAAATCCACATTTCCACAAATGAATGAGCGCGAGACGACTACCTCTGTAGATGGCGGGAAGCGGGAGCGAGGAGAGCCCCTGACTTTGCATCTGCTGCTCCTGCTGGAGTCTCCTCTTGGCCTCCAGAACCGGGTTCTCAAACTGAGTCCTCCTGTTTATGTGGCTACAAGATGACAACGACAAAAATGTCATTTTTAGCCCGGCAAAGATCCGCTCTGACGGTTCTGACAAGGCGCTGCGGCGGGCTCGTCTCGCGCTATGATGATTAATTAAATGGTCCGCCGCCATATTACGTAAGCGAGCCGCAGAACGGGCTTCGTGAGAGAGCAAAGAGAAAAAATATATATACAGATTTTTATTTTGCTTGAGAAATATGGATTATGAGCAAAAAAAAAAAAAGCTGAGATTTTGTGTCGAGCGCCTTGGATGGGGCCCACTTACTCCACATAGTAGCTGCCGTAAATGGGGTCGTCGATTTTCTCCCAGCCATACGGAAGCTCTGGAAGCAGACATCAAAGAATAATAATAAAAAATAAAAAAACCCACTCGCTTCAGTCCATTGGACATAAACTGAAGGGTGGAATTACATCAAAGAAAACTGCATATTTTGGGAGGGATTCTGCCCAATTGTTTTTCCTCCCCCAAAAATGCATCAAATAACTTACTTTCTCTAGTGGCTTCATCAATTGTCGTTAAATGTGCAGTACATATTTTGATTTGTTAAAAAAAAAATTAACCGCTGAGACTGCTCGGCAAAACAATGAATCTCGGATTTACTATGGCACTAGGGCATCTTTTTACCTCAATTTTTCCATATGGTCACTGAGTGCTTGCATAACGTTATTCTTTGGCCTAGTTACACACACATGCGCACGCGTACGCGCGCGCACACAAACATGCACACACACATACACACAGTGTCCTGTATACTTGCATCCTCCCACTCGCAAGAAAAAAAAATACTATCAAAAGGCAAAATCTGGATCTCTTGTTTTCACTTTCAGTTTAAGATCGAACTGTTGATTTAGCCTGAGAATGCTGAGGAGGAGATTTGAAATTTCAGAGTTTCATGGAATGCACCATTGAGCTGACTTTAAAAAAATAAAATAAAAGAAGAAAACGTTAGCATTGCTTCTTCATCACTGTCATCATGCCTTCAGGAGCACTCTGAATTTGCAGCTGTAATCAAATCTAAAAAAAAAAATTTTTTTTAAAGAAAATGTCCGATGAGCGCGCTTGTATTTGTGTTGTTTGGAAATCAATTTTTCTTTTTGACAGACATTTACTTTTTTTGCAGCATCAATGCACACGTCTTGCGCGAGCTCTGCAATTTCCCCCTTTTATGAATCACGCCACAACCACATGGTGCCACGCTGCCCGCTATTGATTTGCCTCTGATCTTTTTATCGACAAATCATCAATTTAAAAGCTTTCAAGCGATTCATAACCTCGTGAGAGTGTTCACCTCATTTGAGTCACCTCCCTTAAGTCTCCGGAGGTGATCATGTGTCATATTTTATCACCTTTTAATGCGGAGGCGTGCTAAAAATGGCCTGTCAGATGTGCGGCGAAAGCGTGTGGATGTGGCGGGCATGAACACGCCCCCTTTAGCCAAGCTGTGGATTCAATTCCCAGCGCGTTCAAAGTGATAAATAGCGGCGACCGCGTGAAAAAGGAGCCATTTAATTCCAGCCGTGCTTCCTTCCGGAGCGCAGAGTGAGGAGCTCAGCAGAAATGTGTCGGCGGAGACCCGGGCCGACCTTCTCATTGATCGCCAACAAGAGCTCGTAAACAAGCGAGTGTTTCTTTTGTGGCCGACAAAGTCTTCCAGGTCACGGACGTCCGCCAAGGTGCAATGGAAGGTATTCCTTTCGTTTTGTGAACAAAGACCTTTAAGACCGCCGCTTTGGAACAGTTACAGCTCCAATCGGCGCTCGCAAGATGGCCGCGCCTATGTCGACCTCTCATGTGATACCTAAGTGTCACATATCGACACTCATTACCAACAATCAAATGTTGTTATCACAGCACATTCAAGTAGGATACAGTTTTGATCCATAAGCATCAACAACCAATATGTCATTCATAACAGTTGTGATTAAAGAGCGGTCATGATATTGCAGTGATTAAAAAAGTCGCATTGATAAAAAAAGTCAGATTTTTTTTTTTCTTGTTAAAAGATTGCGTGTCAATGTCAACATCCGAGCAGAAAATATCAATATCGCTATTGACACCAGTTCACAAGCAGCAGATATCGTCATTCTAGCTGCTCTTCTTTGGTTCCAGTCGTTTGCGCAAGTGTCAAATATCAATATTAATAATACCTGTATCAAATAGCAAAATTATCGCTGCTATTCTTACGATACCGTGTCGATACACAATTTAAATATGATGGCCGTTTCTCTTTGCGTGCAATATCGACGCGCATGTCAAACATCGATGTTTTGATGCTCACGACTGGCACATCCAATTTTAATGACTGCACAATCACGGTATCATTAACGATACCCCGCCTCTGGTATCAATGCTGAATGCTAACAGGCTACATTTGTGGCCCCACTAAATTCCGAACAGAGTCAATAAGAAGCACGTTTGACCACCACCGTCGGTCTGGCAATTCTGCTCCAGTACACATCCACACGTTCGGTGGTGTGTGTGTGTGTGTCTGTGTGTGCGCGCGCGCGCCACAGGTGAGTTATTATCGGACGAGAAGCAGCGGCGCCCTCCTTCACCTTGAGCAGAGTCACGGGTGGGAGGCGCGAGGCAAGGCGAGGCGAGGAGTAGTGTTGTCAGCGCCATGATTGATGGGTGTATTTCCAGAACATCCACGCACACCTGTGGATGGCAGATTGGAGGCACGGGAGTGTGCGTGTGCGTGCGTGTATGTGTGTGTTTTAGCTGACGGACAGCCAGTAGGAGCGCTGCTTGAGCCAACAGGGACTCCCAAACTGTCAACGGTGTGCGGATTCAAAGCGTCATGGTGGTCTTGGTTTGGATATTAGAAATATGGCCAAGTGTCAACGCGTCACTCCAATGAAATGTGATTTCTTTTGATATCAGATGTTAGCAAAGTGTGGTGAGCGCCCCCTAGATATTTGATGCCTGTGTATCAATACTGCATCGCGGGAAAAGCAGCTATGCCAAGAAGCGATACTCAAAGAGAAAAACAGCTCTCACGTCGAAAATTTGTATCGACACCGTATCAAAAATTCAACTTGTAACGATACAGTATAATTCGAGACATAACGCGAGCAGAAATTTGACTTGTGTGTCAATACAGTATCATAAGAGTAACAGCAATTTTGGGGCTGGCTTATTGACACCGCATTGTATGAGGAACGGCTCTCATATTGAAAACCGAACTTGTGTATCAATACTGTCCTGTCAGTGAAACGACTATCAAATGAACTTTGGACGCTTGTGTTGTTACCAAATCGTGAGAGAAACAAGATTAGTATTGCTATTGCTATTTGCCGCCTGTACATCGATACTGTAATATACTTTCTTCCACGTTGCCTTCGTGTAGGCGTTTAGTGTCGAACAGAACGTAGGCGAGAGGCGGTTTTTTTTTGTTTGTTTTTTTTCCCAGCCAACGTACACTCGGCGGGGAAGGAAGACTTTCAAAAAAACAACATTTTCAGCTCGCCTGGAACAAAAGCACACCCTTGCTTGTTCCCGTCTGCCAAAAGCGGAGGAGACAGGCGGAAAGTAAAGGAAAGCAAAGGAAAGGGAAGTGGGACAAAGACGCATCCCAATGTGGATGGAGCGAGACGGGAGGCGCAAATATCAAGACGCTTATGTAATGACAAGGCGGCTGTGATGTCGAGCGCGCCTTTCAACGCCGCCAGTGCGGGGAGCGTGTACGATAACTCAAGCGCAGGGGTTCGCAAACTTTGCGCCTTTTATTCTGGAAAAGCCACATTAGTTTGGTAAAGACAAAAAAAAAAAAAAAAAGACTAAATTCTTGATAAAAGACACTTTTTCGTCATGTCGGCGCCTTTAATAGGCCCAAAGCTAATTTAGGGAGGAGTACAGTAATTGCAACTCACCGTCTTCTTTGCACTCTTCGGGCGGCTTGGCCTTCTTGGCGAGTCTCGGGTCCAACCACGACGTGGTCTTGGTGTTGTGGCTGTGCAAAAGCACGACAAAGAAGAATTGAGCGAGCGAGCAACAGGGCGAACGTGTGAAAGAAAAGAGAGGGAGGGAGAGCGAGTGAGGTGGGAGGTTGGCCGAGTCTTAATTGAGCGGCTGCAAGGTTTTGGTGAAGAGAAGAAAGAGCGAGGGGGGGGGGGGGGGGTAAATAAATAATAAA
>CAAKHF010002726.1:151914-161984 GCA_901007745.1 Hippocampus kuda
GGGGGGGGGGGGGGGGGGGGGGGGAGTAAATAAATAATTAAACATCAATCAATACTTTTAATTTGCTGGCGGCCTCATTAAAGCCGAATGCAGATGGAGTGGCTCAGCAATACAATTTACAATAAAAAATAATTTGGATGCTGAGACTTGATTTCATTCAAAATAAACAAATAAAATGATATGAATTAAAATAAATTATTCCAATAAATATACAGAGTTACTATTTTATTTTAATATGATACAAATTATGTCTCCCAACACAGCAAAAAATAAAAAATAAAAGAGTGGATCACTCAACATTTTGAATCAAAGTTATTCCCATTTATATATACAAGAAAACAAAATCTTTTTTTTAAACCTATTTCTAATTGCTATGAGTATTAACTGGTTAACTGGAATCTGTGCAATGGTCGCGCCATCTCCCGACAAGAAGAAAAACACCCGAGCAGCCGTCCTCAATGTGTCACTCACTCGATGAAGTAGACTTCTCCTTTCTCCGTGTACGCCATCTCCCAGTTGTCGGGTAGCAGGCCCAACTCGTCGTTCTCCTCCAGCTTGGGGAGGACGCCGCTTTTCGGGGAGCGGCCGGGGTCCGCCTCGGCCGGGGCCTCGCCGGGGGCGTTCTTGTCCTCATGTTCGCTCGACTCTGCGGTGACAAACGGGAGAAGAACAATCCAGATTGAAAAGAGAAGCGGGGCGCGGTGTCAACAAAAGGGAAATGTTGACGGAATAATGAGGATGGAAATGCGTGAGGGGAGCCCAAGGAGGCTTTGCCACTCCCAGTTGGAAGTTTGCTGTCAAACTAAACACAAAACAAAGAGAATTACATGTTATGTTTGAAAAGCTGAATGTTTAAGCCAGTTTAAGGCCGACAAACAATACAAAACGCCATAGACGGGCTAACGAATAGTGTCAGCGTCGCGGTTTATTACCATTTCGGCAACAGATATTTAAACATAAGCAGCGGGGCAATACATAGACAGACAATAGAACTCCACTAATAATCATATTGCGTCTTCTTCATGTAAATTCGTAGCATGTGTTATACTGCCCCTGCTGGCCAAGGTGTGTGCACCTGAAGGAGCGGCACAATGCTTGTTGAAGTGAAGCACAAATAAATAAATAAATAAAATGATCGTAATAAATTTTAAAAAACCCACTGCGACTGCATTACATTATTGCACGTTTTTATTAAGTTCAATACTATTGAGTGTAATTTTTCTAAAATTGTTTTTGTTTGTTTTGCTGCTAGTGCCTGAAAATAATTCTAAATTGTATTTTCCCCCCCAGGTGAAATTAAATTACAACAATTTTTTTTCTAGAGGAAAACACTCTTCCTGTACCTTTTTCAGGGCAGAAAAGAAAATCTGATTTGAGTGAAAAAGCCGACTACCTGCACACATGGCAGGGGAAATTGGGGTCATCTGGGGGACTCCCGATTATCCTTGGGGGGGGGGGGGGGAAATCAAGCTCCTCTAATCCCCAACTGAGTGCCAGTTTAAAAATCAGATTAGAAACAGAGAGAGGCACCTACGTGGCCATTTGTACTGCTATTTTTCGGCACTCAGTAATACTGAGAAATTGTCAGGACACACCACATGTCACACTTCTAAGTTTCCAGCAATAAAGTCAACAATCCTACCTCGTTTCAGATCCTTGGGGTAAAACCAAAACCTCATTGTAGTTTTCTTCAGCTAAAGCTGCAATCTTTGCAAATGACTTAGTTGGAGGGGGAAAAAAAAAGGCAAAACCAAAGGCAGAAAAACAGAAGTACAGACGCAAAGCATAACCACACTCCCTTCCATCCCAGTGGCTGCTTGCACTGACGAACCCTTTCTATTCGTGAAGGGATTGTGGACGTCTCGCAAGGCGTAAAAAAAACGGCTTAGATGGGTCACAGGACCCCAGTGTGGCTTTGGCTTTGGAATCAGAAAAAAAAAAAGGAAAAAAATTCAACTCAATGCCTCTTTTATGATGCCCCCTTCATGTGATCATGGGATGCTTGCAGAAAAAAAAAAAAGAGTCTGGAATGAATAGAATTAAAATGAAACCAGCCGCCCCGTTGGGTCTGACCTGGCGTGAGGGCGATGCCGTTGCCGTTGACAACGATGACGGGCCTCTCCTCTTCCTCCTCCTCCGGCGGCTCGATGCTGGCCTTCTCCATGTCGCTGACCGACTTGTTGCGCTTGCCCTCCGAGCTGGCTCTGGCGCCCGGTACCAGCAGCAGCCGCTCCGTTACATTTAGCGACGGAGCAGCGGGCTCGACGGGAGGCTTGGGTGTGCCGTAAAAGTTATCTGGAATCAACGCGGGGGTGGGGGTGGGGGGGCAGAATGAGCAGGCGATCCTAATTCATGCTTCTAAATGACAACAAGATTTTCATAACTTCATTTCACCATTTCATACTGTTGTGCATTGAAGAAGGAGGGTGTTGCCGCCTGCTGTTTGATTACATGAAACAACTTGCCAAATATCTTTGGCAGCCCTATTTCATCACGTCCCTCAAAGCCACAAAGAAGGATGGACTTTTGTTGGGAACTTTTTGTTATCGCCATGAAGGCAGGAGGTCCCGAGAGAGAGAGCTGGAGCGGGACCAAGTCCTTTACAATTCGGGCCTGATGAGCCCATGTGACCGCTTGAGGAAGTGTTTGCTCTGATAAAGCCGCCGACGCAGTCGTCTGCGCTCACCTTCATAGGCTCCGCTCTCAAGCAAGGCGCCGCTTTTCTCCAATTCCCTAAAGCGCTGGACGCTTAGGAAATGATAGTCCACCCCTGGGACCTCTCCTTCCTTGGGCTGCCTGGTGGTGCCTGCGGGTGACAAGTGGATGGAGACCCCGTTAGACCTCATCACGACACTGCAAACACGCGCCCACACACTTTAATGGCCTTTAAGGGGAAAGATTAGAACACAGCACATGTGCCGTGCATCAACGCTGATCCATTAAGTGGTTGTCCTCTTTTGTCCTTTTTTTCCCCTTCAGGATCAAGCAACCTAAACGGGCAGTGGAAGAAAATCATCACGGTTTTTAGTGCTGCTGCTGCTGCTCAATGAAGGGAGAGAGGTCACAATAGTGTGGGGTTATTTTGGATGTGTGAGGGTGTTTGTTGCAATTAGTACAGTGTTGTTTTGAAGTAGAAGGGCAGTGCCTTGAACGGGCAGCGGAAGGCAAATGTAACAGGTTCAGAACTGTTTCTAATGGTTACAAAAAAATTGCATCTTGTAGTGGTGGGCTATGCGTGGGCTATGCTAACCCTATGAGTTTGTCGTAAATAGAACAAGGTGGTAGCATGCCTAAATGGGCAGCGGGAAAAAAGGATAACAAGAAGCATGTTCACTAGTGGACCTAATGCTGTCCCCTGTGCCCTGAACCCTCTGTTTTGAGTGTCCAAAAAGTGTCAGCAGTGTCCATTGTACGGCGCGTAATCCCGCCATTAGCCAATTAGGAAGTGAGGGGCAGCCCTAATGCCCTGGCATTAGCGCCAGGGATTAGCAGGCGGACAAACGCGCCTGCCGAGGCGGCGCGCGATGGGCCTGAAAGCTGCTTTCTTTGCACTTTGCTGGCCGCGGTGCATATTGGCAGATTTCTACCAGGATGCGGAGCAGGGACTTTAATCAACTGTGATTATATATCATTTATGTGGATAGAAAAGTGTGTGCGTGTGTGTAAGTGCGTGTGTGGGGGGGAGATCCGGTGAGCGGAGGAGTCGTTTTGGCTAGGCTGATGATGAAAAGTTAATACCCATCGGGATGGTCTGGAAGACAGCCAGAGGCACTGATGGCTGCATCGTCCGCCCCTGAGGAGAAGAGACGGGATGCGGAAATTGATTGAGAAGGAGGTTGTTTAATGGCGGACGTGTCGTCACCTGATGATGACGTTGTTGGGTGAAAAAAAAGCCAGAAGGTGGCAGTGGAATCAGGGGTTGGGCTTTTTCCATGACAATATCTCAGATGCTCTTCATGCCCATTAAGGCGGCATCAATATTCAGACTGCACTGCCACTCTTTGTTTCTACTATCCTTCTGTTTATTTAGCATTAGCATCATGTCCATGCCAGCATCCTGTCCAAAATCTTCTTACAGCCATCTGTTTCAATGTTCTTCTGCAGCCTGTTTAGGCAGCGCGCTTCATTTAACAAAACTCAACTCAATGAATTTAGTCGCATTCCCACACCAAACGAATGTCGAATTTTATTCAACTTTAGATTGGTGAGATGTTAGCGCATACTTGCAGTTTGATTTCCTTCCGCAGCCCATTTAGGAAGCCTTCTCCGATTAAGATTTACAACAACAATTCTCGTGGCAACGTAGTCAACATGGTGTGAAGATTTCTGGCGACAACGCGAGAAGCAACCGTCCACGATGTGGCTGAAGTCATTCGTCAGTAGGCCGAAGTCGCGTCATTAAAACCCCGTTTTATTCATGTTTCCGCTTCACAAAATGCACTTGGGGGAGTTTTGTTCTCGGCATGCTACCGTTTCTCGCGGCTTGTCGGCTCACGTTAGCGCACGGGCCGCCCTTTGCGTGTCAGACGCAGCTTGCGCACAGCCGCATCTCCAGAACTTTCATGACAGCCTGTCCCCGGCATTCAGGTGGATGACACACAATTAAGAACTAACCTACCGGCGTGTCATCTTCTCAACGCGGAAGCACAGCGAGGTCGCGTGTCCTTGGTCGCGGAAAGATTTGAAAGGCTCCTTTCATCGCACCTCCAGCTCCGTCTTATCATTTCCATGATCAAAAGTAGGTCGCATTCTGCAGTGTGCGGTTCGCGGCTCCATCGAGAGATGCTTGATGATTCAACGGCCACTACCAAGAACTTTTCACAGTCGGGGGGTGGGGCTGGTGGGGAAGGGGGGGGGGATCCAACGAGAGAGAGAGAGAGGGAGATTGCGGATGGCTGATGTCATCTGTTTGGTTTTAGGAGGGCGGTCGAGAGGGTAAGGGTGGGTGTCCACAGCGGGACGGGAACGTACCGCTGTGTCAGCCTAATCCCGCCGCCGCTACGCTACATTAGCGCACAATGGCACAATCTGTTTGCTGGTTAATTCGCGGCTAACGCCCCCCCGTCGCGACCGCTCGACCTCCGGGCCTGAAAGCGGCCCAGATGAGCAGAAACATTAGCTTGACGCCGCCGGCTATGAGCTTTCTTCGGATATGAACTGGCGGCAAAAATCACGGGACACTCGCCGGCGCTAACCATCTTGTCGCAAGGCCTCGTGGCCTTTGTGTAGCATTTGGTTCGTTGAGGAATAAATAGCCTTCGATGACCATTGTATGTCAATATGTATGTTTTTTTTCTTTTTTTTATTGGCGTACGTTACAATGTCTCGTAAGTTTGGTTCATTTGAAATGTCTTTGACGATGTATACAAAAATACCGTCAAACAAGTAGTAAGTAAAAGGGGAGTCGAAAAACAGCGAACGGAAGCGGTGGGTTTTCGACACAGTAAACATCCATCATGGTTGACAGTGACAGGCTGTAATTGTTCCTCTTAACCAATCTACGAGCTGCAGACGCAAGAACACGCCGTCCTCCATAAACTCATTTGCCAGCTTTCCGAAAGGCGTCTTTTGTCACCCGCCGATACAAAGTGCCCATTAAGTCAATATCCAATTACGAGGCCCTGCTCAGAGGCCCCTCCCACCTGCCACCTATCTAAGCGCAATAGCTCGGTCAGGCAGACCAACGGCTGGGAGGAAAGAAAAAAAATCTCTGGCGGAACGTGGCTGGCAGCGTCTTGCTCACTTTAATTGGATCCTTTTAATAGTGCTCACAATGGCCACTCTCAACCGTGTCATTAGCTTTGTCCGCTGCCGATACTTTCATGGGCGGGCGGGTTTCAGCCACTTACGCCCTCACAGGTCAAATATACATATTAGCCAATCCATTCTTAACGTACTGTACTTATTACGTTTATTTTTTTTTTTACTGATAAACAAACTCCAAAATGGTATTTGTGCAACAAACACTTTTTGGGGAATGGTCGGGGAGTGGGTAAATTTTGCCATGAAAACGGAGAAATACTTTATTTTAAAATTGAAATTTTTTTTTTACATTACTTTCTTAGTTACAAAACATTTTTCGGGAGACTAGTTGAGAATTTTTCGGGGGGGGGGGACTAGTGGAGCAGCAGGTGAACAATGTCATAAAAAAATACATCATTTGGAAACAAATTATACAATGATTTTATACTTTACTATTGCATCTGAGGACTGTGTTTAACTATTGAGATTTCACTTTTAGTTTCCTAAAATGTTCGGCACACATTATTTTTGTGACTAGTCGGGCAGCAGGTCGGAAGAAAAACAATTGCTGACGTGCAGACAGACGGCAGGATTTCCGCAGCGATTCATTTCTGCCACTTGCGAGGTGATTAGGAAGAACCAATCACATGAATAATAGATGTATAGAGACAATCAATCAGAAGACGCGCATGACAGAGCGGCGAGAAGCGGCTTAATAACACGGGCCGGAAGAGAGCGGGTGGCATCGTGACACTGTGGACGCTCGCAGACATGACGGACTGGAGCTGACACCTCATACCTCAACAAATAAATAAACAAATGCACGTACATTTGTTTACTCCAGAAAGCGGATTGGGGACGGCCATCATCATGAAGACGGATCGGCCCGCCCTTCAAAAGTGACGGGCTAAGAAAGTCACGTTGGCATTCTCCCGTCCGCATTGCCGCCGCGTTCTGATGTGGAGCGTAAAACATAAGGCGGCGTGAAATCGCCCGCGCGACCATCTGCCTGGCGGCTTAATTAAATACACTTGATTACATTTGAATTCCGTGTGCAAACAGCACACGAGAGGGCAACAGTCATGGTTGGGGGTGCGGGGGGGTGAAAAGGTCGCGCGCGGCTCCACGTGGCTATTCGACAACCGATTGCTTTCAAAAGCTTCATTTGAAGAGTGAGCTATTTTTAACTCATTTTGGGTTCGTTTTCACCCACCGATTGGGCTAGTTTTTAACCAACATTGAGTTTTTCGGCTCAAGTATTACATGAGTCACATTAAAAAATTTGGAGGAAAATGTTGCACATGTTGACAACAATTGTTGTCAATTGGGACCTTTCGAGTCGGCCAGTTTCAACGCTTCGCCCATCCCGCGAGAACCCCTGCGGTGTCACGGCTGCTCAGCCGGTTGCGTTCAAACCGTCAAGAACGTTTAAATCCACGTGCGAGCGCGCATCGACACGAGTGCATTGAAGCTCTCCCTCCCAAAAGCGGTTGTGTACACTCACTGTACGCACGCTAGCAGATAACCACGCGGGCCCCGCAGCTCAGCTTAGTGTTCGCCTATCTCGCGCCCTCGCCGGCGAGAAGCCAAGCCGAGCCACTTATCGCGAGCCCTCAGAGCGCCGCATCCTTCAACGACGGCGACGTCAGGCAAAACAGAAAACCGGACTAAAAGGGAGAAAAATCTAAACCCACGGTAGAAAATGATGTTTTGCAGACACCAAATCCAATGTTGTGGATGTCGGTTGGGATGGGGATGGGGGGGGGGGGCAGGCGAGGGTCGTGACAGAGATAATCCGCGGAATATTAATGTCTCGGCGAGTGATACGGCGCAAGTCATTACCAGCCGGATTTGGGTGCACTTGAAAAAGCACAAGTTGCTCTCTTGCCTCGTTCCTCAGAAGAACATTCAAAAGGAAAAAAAATAATAATCGGGTCGGTGTTGATCAAATCCGCTCAGTGCGCATTCCTCGAGAGAAGGCGGCCACGAAGCGGGATGCCCGAGTGCTGCTTGGACACTAACTGGCTGCAACTTGCCAAACACATTTTCCTGAACATTTGACTTCAAATTCTCCCAAGCGCTGCACATTTAGAACCAGAAATGCTGAAAAAGGATTCCTGAAGATTTTCGAAGCACATTTCGCATCTAAAAAAAAATTCCGAGAGGTTCAACTGCCGCAATGTCTGTCCAAAGCATTCAATCTTCAGCCTGGGAAAGAAGGAGGGCGTTAGCGTTCGAGTGCCGCGCAGTCAAATGGGCGCCGACACGTTTAGACGGGCTTTGGATTTCCTGTTTGTCCGGCAAATTCTTAAATTCCACAAGTCCAAAGTGTTTCGTGCTGCTGCAGCGTCGCCCAGTCCAGTTGACTAACACGCGAAATGGATGCTAGCATTGCCCACTCGGAAGTGGACGGTCGACTTGTTTGGCTTTCCAAAGCAGTAAAAATCAAGGTCAAGCAGAGTTAACGCTTTTGATGTTCGTGTTAAATCTCGAGCGGGATTCCGTTGTTTCCAGCCTGAGCGCATCTGAAATCAGAACTCACCGCCTTTATTGCGGCCTTGATTCCAATAAGAGCGTCGCTGCATTTCCTAAGTGGATGTGACATTACATAATCACCAGGATGAAAGCTTGTCTCAATGCAACGGCGAGGAAGGAAAAAAAAAAGGAGTGGAGCGGTGACCTTCGGAAGAATGATGTGGAATAACGTAAGCTGGGCGCGCGGCGCTGTAACGAGCTGCTAATTTAACGACCTTGGCGAGCGTATTGACGGCTAAATTCAATTTCCAGCGCGGAGCCACGCCGCACGAGGCATTTGAAACAAGGCCTGACATATGAGGCCTGGCGTTCACATCGCCGCGGTCCATGTTTGACTTGTTAGCAAAACGCCACGTGGATTTGTTTAGATTTTTGTTCAGTTTTTGAGACCGAGAAGCACATCTCGCCGCATATGTCGCTGCAAAAACAAAAAACAACCCAGAGACGACATCTTTATTTCTTGGCGCCACAAGAGCTAATGTTCTATTCAACTGTCCGAGCCGCTAAGCGCTAACGAGCACTCGACGCGACCAGCAAGAGAACATCCGGAGGTTAACCGCCGCAAACTCCAGATGTCGTCGTCGTCCCCTCTCGCGCTGGCGACGGATTAGCTTAATTCGCTAATGTGACTTTATCCGCCTCCGGGGTCCATTTTTCCCTCTTTCTGTCTTCACGGTAATTGCGGCTCAGCGGCGCATCAAAAATGGCCCATCAAGACATTTACCGTCCCGTAGCATTCGCGTGACGTCCCCTCAAATAGCCACCTCGACCTGCCCGCTACCTGCTGCTTGATCATGTTTTTTTTAAAAACCTTGGGAGAGGTCGCCACGGGCCGGCACGACTTTGCTAACAGGCAGCCCGCGGCAACTCCGACTGGGAAGGCGGCCCGACGCCGCCATTAGTGGATCGGCTCGCCCGCTGACCTGTGAGGATTGTGTCGTCTTGCCGCCGTTATTGCCTCTGGGACTCGGGGACGTCGGGATGGGGAAGGGCGGACGCGTCGTACGTTAATTAGAGCCCAAAGTCCCGTTAGCTGATGACTCGCTTTTGGTCGACCGGACAGAAAAGTAATCATCTGCCGTCTTGATAACGTTTTCGCTCCTACAAAGATGTTAGCGTCTAAATATTTGAACACGAGACACGAGTGCGCTTCTTTTTGCCTTGCTGATGACACTCATTTGGAAGACACGGTTCATCTGCCTCCCAAGTCCCTTCAGACAGTAACTAAAGTACGGGGGAGAATTTAAGTCGGAGCTTCTCGCCATCATCTTTTTCCCCATTAAAATTAATGGAATGTGTTACAGACTCACCCCCCCTCCCCACCACCCAAAAACAACAACCTTGTAATGTGTTTTTAATGAGGAAAATAGCTCTCTGTAATACTCTTTTGTATGCGAGCATGCAGTAACAATGAGAAGTGTATGGAATGCTAAGAAAATAACATCGAAACAGATTTTTTTTTTTTTGCTTCACTTCTAAAGTTATTGTGCCGCTCCCCCTGGTGTGGCGACCTTGGCCACCTGGGGGCAGTGGAAGACAGACAGAGACACAAAGTTTCACAACTGAGTAAGGTGAGACATGGATGTACATTCTCAGCTCCTCAGTAAGCCGCAGTAATATGAACCGTTCTTTGCAGATGATCAAGAATAGATGATTGTATTGTCTGTCTACACTGCACACACTTTGCTGTGGTTTTTGGTCTACCGTTACACTCCACAGTTCCATTACGGCAAAAGCTAAAATCTTCTCACAGAAAGTTAAACGGAATGCTGCAGCGAAAGATGCGGCGGTGG
>CAAKHF010002728.1:12116-24689 GCA_901007745.1 Hippocampus kuda
AATCACAATGACAATACATGAAGAAACTTTTTTTTTTTTTTTAAACATGCTTGGCCTTAAGATATGCGATACACGGCACGGTGGCCTCACCTTGGTGGCTGCAGTTACTGCAGCATTGGCAGCCAAGTTGAGACCCCGCTTTCCAAACCTCATCATGGTCTCATAACTCCTGTCTTTGGCCTGTGCAATGTAATCGTCTATCTCCTGCAGCATGTGATGATGAACAAACAAAAAGAACAAAGGGAAACAATGGAGCTAAATGCAAAAATACGACCATTTAGGAAACCAACCAAGTGGCTGTCTTTACCTTCTCCTTGTTGGACAAGGTTGGGTGGACAAACTTGCGGTAGAGAACACTGGAGCCCTTGGTGTACGGGGACAAGAGCCAGATCACAAAGGCGATCTTCAACTCAAAGTAAAAAGGAAACCTGCACAATTAAACCCAACACAGAGAATGCGGTTTGAAACCTCAGCCACTGTGAGCTCACTTTAAGAAGGCAAAGCATCCTTTGATAGTGTTAAAAATATCCAGCTCACATGGCACTGGAAACACATGAATGTGTCAATTGAGATTATGTAAGCGCTTATGTATTTCAAGCGCACGGAGAATGATGATCTGACTGATCATGTGCAGCTACAGACTCACCATGAGAGGAACAAGTCCGTCGCCGTCTCTGCTGTGGAGAATAAGGCAAATACTATCCAGTACATCATCCATTTGACCTGAATTCATACAAACACAGACAGGGGGTTGTGAATCACGTGCCAAGGCAAATGGCGTTTAACAAGATGTGCTTACATGAAATGCAACATATGTGAGTCATTCAAATGCGTATCAGTATGCATGGTTTCATTTCCCGCAGACACAAACGGAATGTAGGGCATCACAAAATAGGATTATTTTAGCACAAAATGTGCTTCAAACAACAGCAAGTCAGCCAAGGAGTCGAGAGCATAGAAAATTATGTTGAATCCAGGGACACTAAACTGGATCAAACAGAAATCAGAACAGTTCTAAAAATGGTGGCCTATACACACTCCCCTCCTTCTGTTGCCGCCTGCTTGAGTAGCGACAGAGAGAAAGGGGGGGTTGCTATGGTAACGTGTCAAGGAGGAGGAGATTGTTCTCGAGTGCGAATCCAGGCGCCAGGCCAGCACGCTGCTGCTGCTCCTGCTCCTCCCCTTCGTGGACCGACCTCCTCGCTCTCATCCTTTGCAGTGATGAGGTAAGCAGGGAGGACCCCGTTTTATTTAAGACGCAGCCATGCACTCAACGAGCAGTAATGGCCGTCGGACAATAAACTTTTCAAACGAACCGTTATTGATACAATGGCAATAGAAAGTGAACACAACTCTGGTCAAATCAATGTTGTTTTTTGGGGGGGTGTTATGTTTTTTGGAAGAAATGGCAAAATACAAGGTGTAATAAGAAAATATCGGACATTTAAAAATACATCCACCACGTGATGAATAAAATAAAAAGGGGAAAAAAGTTACATAAACGACTTCAAAACTTAAACAAAAAAAAAAAAATGGGCCATCGGGCACAAATAGAAACATCTGTTTGGGGAAACGTGAATGAAGCCTTCACATACTATGAAGATATTTTTTTAAGATGCTTTCACGTCAATCCTTTACAGTGTTCTCTTTATTATAAGCAAAACAACTATTTTGACATGGGTGTGTTCACTTATTGCCATTCCATTATGTAATTTTGGTTACACGCTGTATGCCTAATGAGACCGAATACAAGAACAGATTTCAGCTTGGGGGGCAAAATACAAAAACAGCTGTTAGTACGATGCAACTACAGCACCAACAATGAACAACGGTTAAATTAGCACCACTCTGACTGTGTTCAAGCTTTTCCTCTTTCAGCAAAGGTCGAGATCTTATTAAAGACTTCCTGTATTTCATTGAGCAAATGTATCTAATGTCATTGTCGGTGGTGTGCATTAAAGTTGATGTCTGTGGAAGTCTTGCTTTCCTTCAAATGCAACCGTGGGGACATTTCACGACACTTAAGAGAGAGTAGAGAAGAAGCATGAGTCTCTGTCTTGGCTAATGTTACTTTATGCATTTAATACTTAATAATATTTAATACTACTTCAATTTCAATGGTCAGCATGCCCTGCACCCACTGGACAAAAAAAAAAAAAAAAAAACCTGTCCTGAGGTTTTGTTCAACACTGTTGACATTGTTGACCAACGCAAGCCAGAAAGAGCTCATCAGTAGAGGAAAAGACAGTCGACAGCAACCTGGGGCGAGACATCTTCAAAGTGGAACAGTAGAGAGAGGACAAAAATGATGCACTCGGATTTTGTAACCAGCGGTGATACTCACATATTCCTTCACATTCTTCGTTTTGACAGCCTTGTATGACGCATATGCTGGGTAGAGCGTCCCAAAGGCCAGGCTGACGGGGTGGATGGGAGAGAAGAAAAAAAAGAGTCAGGGTTAGAGGAGATAAAATAAGAGAACAGAGGCTCTTGGTGTGGACTCTAAAACCTAAACAAATGACTTCCTGCTTAAAAGTCTTGTGAGCCATATTTTTATCTTGTAGCTTTCTGTATTATCTGCCTTTTTATGCTGAGATGATGGCCGGCGGTTTGCCAAAACACACAAACCTGATACAGAGTCAGGAAGTGAGATAAGATGTCTGCCATGGGTGGGGTGCTGTGTGATTGGGAGCTTTTTTTTTTTTTTTTTAAACTGATGTTCGTTCACCCAACGTGGTGAGCGTTGCTGATGTGACTGAAGCAGTGAGATGACTGCAGAGAAAGAGCGGTGAGACTACAAGTGTTATTTTTGTCATTGTCATATTGTGTCCTTTGGCAGTGTGCTGCTAATTATGCTTTGGAGATGCAGAACAAGGTACTATTTCCAGGACCTGATAAGTTGAGGTTAAACGCAAGATGAGCCGATGCCATATGGGTGATGTAAACCAGTGCCGGTCGCTTATTGGTAGAGCGCGTACCCGTGGTTAGAAAAGACAAAAATAAACTTTTTAACGTCATATTGCCCTGTTGATGTGCCTTCACCCCACAGAATTATACGTCTATACCCTACTACAGGAGATCTCAGGCACTGGGCCACAGACCGGGTTCGAGAAATTCAATTCCCCGGTGGCTAAGCAGTCAGTAAAATCAGTAGTCCTACTTAAGGAAGCTGACTCGCACTAAACCCGCTCTGCGTAATATTTTGCGACAAGCTTGCAAATGAGACAACCAAGCCATCAAACCTGCTTTGGCACACGAAGCCTAATCACCTGACAGTAAAGGACAAAGGGGGGACGACTATCCCAAGATGGGGCCTGCTTATCCTAAGAGCTCCTTGAATTTTTTGTTAGAATTTTGTGACAAAGATGTCTACTGTCCAAGTCAAAAAATAAAAGAAATCATCCTGCTTGCAATGCTTACAAGATCATCAACGATTTGCAAAGACCACAAAAATTATCCCTGACTTTGTAATCTCATCAAAGACGATTCTTTTCGTCAAACTTTGTGGGAACAGAGACCAGATTGAAACCACAGACACAAAGTGGGTCCTGATCATTTTGTACATGGATGAATATGTACAAAACATACTCTTCCTACGAAGGTGTTGGCATTCACAGCGCGGCTACTGCTCGGGTATGCAGTTGGTCTTCTGTCCCAGGTATGGATGAACTCAGTCACGTGCATGGCACGAGGCCACAGACTGAGGAACTTGAATCCAGCAAATGGCCCACCTCTCCATCGTTACCATGAGTTCTTCCTCTAAAGGCTTTCCACCTCAGGCGCAGCAGTGTGGAAAAGCCAGACAGACGGATGCTGCCAAAAGGTAACATTTGCAAGCTCTACTTGTGCAATCAGATGAAGATAATTATATGCAAATCACTGCCAGAAGTATTAACCTTATATGGAACCTTATCTGGCTACACAATTCTGTAAAGAACAATGCAGCAGTAGTGACAGCTGCTGACTTTAGTCGAGTCATTCCCTGCCTATATCGTGGCCTATACGCTTGAATCACACTATGACGTTCCTGGCATCCGTTCTTCACAACGTTGTGTTAAAAATCTGCTTTTATCAGCTGAGTTTCTGCAGTCATGACAAACAGTCTACTGCCTTGTCATCATAACGGAACCAGTGGTATCCTTATGGTGAGGAGGGTTTTATAATAAAACAACAAAACTTTTATTTGAACAAAAATCTACCCTTCCTAAGTTTCCAATACGTTTCCAGCAGCCAGGGACGCCTGATCAAATTGTTTCAGTTCGGCAAAGCGCGGACAACTCCTGCCAAAAATACTGTCAGGTGGTAACGTTACTGGCTAGCTATTAGCTACCAGCGACTGCTAGGTTGCGACGCGTCATGTTAATTAATGAGCGGTTGAATAAACTACGTAATTGCCAGTTTGAAGCGTTTATGCCCGCGTGGGCTGAGTAGGAGCAGAGCATGACCGTTGTCACGGGAGACAGCCTTGTCGTCCAGCATCAGATACACTGCCGATGAATGCAGTCGCCGCTCAGATGTGCTAACACTGGACCACCACCACAACAACAAAAACAGTCCGGTACTCACACGACCATCCTCGAAATCATCCACGACACCATCTTGCTGGACCTCCTGTCGCTTGTCTTCTCCGCCTCGAGGTTGAAACGGTGACGAGCTAGTGGGCTAAGGGCGCTCCATTACCCTCGTGGACGCCGCTTGTGGTGAAGAAGCTGGCCGGGGGGGTCGGTTGACAGTCAGGTGCGGGGAGGCAGCGGCCGAATGTGTGCTGCAGTCTCTGGCTACAAGCTGCTTTGCGTCGGGGTGTGAGGCTTCTGCAACTGTGTGCTTCTTAAAGGGGCAGCAATGCCCGGCACCAAGCTGAAACTGACTTAAATTTTTTTTGCTGCCCCTCCCATTCAGTCACGCAGAGTGAGCCAACGCTTCAATGGGGTCCTAATCCAAAATGAGATTTTTGCGGCACTCTGTTTCCGTTACAATTGCAATACTTCATAGTTTTTGTTTATACACATGATATTTAAATATAATATTGTAAACAACTTAAGCATCATGATTAATTCATTGTGACTCCTGCAGTTGGGTGTGACTTAACAATGGGGGGAGGAGCAGTACAATACAGTCATCAAGAACCAAAGGAGGAATACTTTCACAACTGCTGAATTAGTGAACTTCAGTAGTATCAATCTTTTTGCAGTAGAGAAAATATTCCTGACTGATATTGTCTGTCTACATGTGCTGATGCACCATTTGTCTTCAAATATCCAGTGATTAATTCTTTTGAGGACCGCTAACGTGAATGCCATTTGCGTAAATTCTAACAAGGAGCACCGTTGACGTAATGCGTTGTCAACTATGTTTTTTTCATGTGAATGGGTAGAGAGAAGTCTTGGATTGTGTCCATGCACACTATATATTCCCTATAGAGTGCACTATATGCATGTGACTTTTGTTTTAACGGTATTTGGTGGAAAACGTTGCAGAAGCATTTGGATGTGTAAAAATAACTTATAATGCAATATTGAGCAAATACTTGTATCTAATGATGTAATCAAACAGGTACCTGAAACAAGGTGACAGCAAATAAATCAAAATGTTATCTTTCGTGGTCGCAGGGCCTCAAGCAAGTTCTTAGTTCACATATTCTTTGGGGCAGCTCTGTGAACAAATCAGACTCGACCAGGAAAAACATTAAACAAATTACACATTTTAATAACAGTTTATTCGATTTCTCAAACATTATACCAATCATAGTTCTGACATTGCTGAATTCAAGCCCTGTGATCATAAATGATCTTTAGTGTTCTCTATTAAATCAGTGGTCTGGATCTTTTTCTTTCCGTATTAGCATTTATTTATCTTTGAGGATTCCCACCGTCAACTTCTGAGGGAATTGCAGTTCTTCCACTCTGTTTCTTTCCCCACTAACAGGTCCTATTTTATAGATGCAACATTCAAATGGTCAAATGCTCCAAATAGCAAGTTGAGTTCGATATTCAAACATTTTATTGATGATCACCAAAACAAGCAATTTGCCAATGTCATAGTTCCATTATGAAAACACGCACACGGTGCCATTTTTCTTGACTTTATTGTGAAAAATCAAACAGACTGCTAAGATCAATATATATTGATACAATGTTAATGGCCAGTAGTTCTGTTCAGCTGCAAATGTGATTTTCGAACAATGTTGTTGGAAACCTGCAGTTATTCAGCCTGTGAAACAAAGTAACCCAAAAAAGTCTCTTCTATGAAATCCTCCTAATCATTACTTGTGCAATGATAAAGAGGTGTACAAAAGAAACGACTCCTTAAAGTGAAAACTAAAAATACAAAACTTTGGTCTGCTTCCTTCACTGGCTGCTTCACAAATACATTTTCAGCCACTGAGTGTAGGAGCACCCAGTTTGAAAACTGCAAGAACGACGACAACAACAACAAAAATCTACAAAAACAGGTTAACCTTGCATCTATTGAAATACACTGACGTCATTAAAATAGAAACATGAGTCTGGAACGCGCAGTTTCTTATATGATTGCTGAACATCTGCTTTGAAGGCACGTCAGCTTTTACCTCCCTTGCTTGCACATCATACATATACAATGGAAACGACAAAACACATGACCTTAAATACAGCCTTAATCAAAACAAACAAACAAACAAAAAAAGACAAGTTTGCGCGTACTGCGCACAGCGGTAAAGGACTTCCTTCATTGGTGCCGACAAACAACTGAACCAGGTTGAACCCTTCTCCCAAATTCGACATTCTAATCCGCCATATCCAAATTGTCACCGTCCCTGGAAAACTACACTTGATGCCTTAACTCTGCAGTTTGAGTGTGTATCTGTATATGTGTGTTTGTGTGTGTGTATATAACGTATATATAATGTGTATGCGCATGTAGAGATCTTATGTAGTGGAGTGAAGTGGTCTTGAGAGGCTAGTCATCAAGGCACAAGGGTCAGTGACTACGGGCGGGCTAGTTTCGGGTCATGGGACTTCAGTGTGCCGACGGCGTCCTTCACCGCGTGATATATGATGTTTTTCACCTATTGAAGAAGAAAAGAATTACGGTTATGGAAGCAATTAGAGGATAAAGGGATGGTAGACAATATTACTATTTCAACAAGCACAGAAATGCTTAGCATCATTAGTGACCTGCCTGCAAACATCTCACAGTCTAGTGTGTACGAAGTACAGATATGGGAAATGCAGGTCCAGAAAGTAAAAACCCTGCCACAGTTTGTTTTTCACCACAGGTGCTTCGACTCAACCGGCAGGTAAACGAGCTTGTGGCAGGGTTTTTACTTCCTGGACCGGGATTTCCCATCTCTAACCATGTATTCAAATAAAAGATGGATTTTATTCATGTTGGTTAGTTATAGTCCGATACATTTCACATTACTGAACAAAACACCACTAGGGGCCAGTACCGTGCTACAAACACACCCAACTATTACCTCTCAGTTCTGCTCGGTCATCATTTTCCAAGGGGACATTTTTTTTTTTTTAACTGAATTTTCGTTAATGCAATGATGTGCTTGTCCTGAAGACAGGTGTCAAAGTTAAAATAATGCAGTTACTGCAGGTTATCTAAAATTACTTTGACTTTATTTGCTATGGGGCACTGGTGTTACATGCTGCGGTCTCTTGTGCACTAACAAAGCACCACTAGGGGTCAGTAATGTGTTGCAAACGCACTCCCGTTACCGCTCAGTTCTGCTGGGTCATCGTTTTCCAAGGGGAAGTATTTTCGAAGGGAATTTCTGTTGATAATACAGTGAAATCACTGTATTGTCTTTATGACAGTTGTGAATGTTAAAAGTTACACAAAATAAATTGCTTTGACTTAATTTATGGGCTCAGGGGCATTGGTAATGTTCCATGCTCTATTATGCACTCGTCATGGGTTCGATTCCTCGCCAGCGCCCCAATACCCAGCCCCTGCATATCCCAGGGCTGGGTAGAAAATGGGTAGTTTGCTCAGGGAGGGTGTCTGGTGCAAAGCTACCAAACAAATAATGTGAGTAACTCACAGTGGCAATGCCACATTTACTATGGAAATTGTTTTTCTCAAAAACAAACAAATAACATGAGATTTCGCAGACACTACCAAATCAATTTCAACAATGATTTGTGTAGAAACAAATAAATGGAAGACCTGAATCTACACCAAAACATCTTTGTTTTTGTAGACATGGTTTGAGTAGGTTTTGCATAATAGTCATGCTAAAGCACACACGTACGTCCCTTGGTGCAATTTAACCGTCAGCCTGAAAAAGGGGCCTGTAACTGGCACACCTACCTGTAGCTTGTCTTCATGGTTCGTATGAGTGGTAGAAAGGTGTCTGAACTCCTGCGTCAATCGGAAACAGTGCCTCACATGCTCTGGAGACACAAAGTCCTCGGCCGCCTTGATACAACTGTACAAGTTGTGCACCTGAGAGCAAAAGAAGAAACAATGTTACGTTCATTGAAAAGTAAACAGGCAGGGATGTATGAGGACATGTGCCTCCATATGCACGTCTTTACCTGGTGTGGTGCTCCAGCAGGGATAAAAACAGCATCGCCCAGGAACTGCACAATGGCCCAGCCTTGCACGCCATATTCTTCAAAGAGTCGGCGGCGGAGAACCTGATCCAAGTACCAGCTCTGGTCATGAATGGGGTCGTGGTCGAGTGGGTTCTCCTGACCCTGCTCCTCTCCAACCTTGACAGAAAAACTCGGATGTCAACTGAAAGCTTGCCAAGGTACCAATGCTACCACCGATTTATCCAAGGAGGGGCATTCAGGACAGTATCCAATGGCTGCTAACCTTGCGGAGGAGTTCTCTGATCTTCTCGGCGTCCTTGGCCGCATAGATGTGCCAGAGAGCTCCGGGTTTCTCATTTCCATTGTACACCCTCCTCTTTGTCATTTCATCCACATCTCCCTCCTCAATAGTGGTCATGACCTCTGGGCGTCCAAACAAAACACCAACGCAATGACATCAGCAGAGTTTCTTACCTCCCTGCACCTTCTGTCTTGTTTTCTCGACGCATTTGCCCTGACTATAGGAATCTGTTGCCTATTTGCCATTCACTTTTGCAAAATAACCTATTCATAATTTGTACCATGACCACCTCAAAGCGGGTCAGGGTCTGGTTGTTTGAGCCGCACGAGGATTTGTTTGGTTTACTTTTATGAAGGTATGAATATACACAAACAGTACAGGTGTGACTACATCCTATGTGAGGAGTATAAATGTGATTGCAGGATAATCTTCTGCTTATAAATATTATTCACTCAGTGGTCTAAATCAGAGGTCCCTAACCCCCGGGCCGCAGACCGGTACGTGGGTCATTTGGTACCGGGCCGCACAGAAAGAATACATAACGTAGATTACTTCCGTTTTGTTCATTTCGGAATCTGAAAGATGTTTTATTTTGAAAAATTACCGCATCCTCTGTTACATCAGTCTACAATATGTCACTCTTAACGCAGGTGAAGGCGCGCTTCTCAGTCACGTGATAGGTTACCGCTAAAATGAAACTCAGGAGACAGCAAAATGAGTAAAAAACAAAGGTCTTTGGAAAGTTTCTTTGGGAAGGGGGAAAGGCCCAGCCAGGAGACAGAGGAGGAGCCTACGACTTTCAAGAAAAATAAGGCTACATTTCATAGACCGTGTCAGGAGTCCGAATTAAAATACGGATTGATCACAACGGGAGATTCCCACGCACCAAGCCCAGTCTGCATAATATGCGGCGATGCTGAGTTGTATTTTTCATGCACTTTGTATTTGCGTTTTTTTCTTATTTTGAAGGCACGTGTAAACATGACCATAGTGACCAGAGAGTGTTGCGGCCAGATAGGATGTTCCTTGTGTCGTGATTCGTGTTTATTATGTTTCAAAAATACCACAGTTTTCATGCCGGTCGTATCATATTATTTTGTTGTATTTGTCCGGCTTTTAAAGGACGGTCCCTGAAAATATTGTCTGACATTAAATCAGCCCGTGAGGCAAAAAAGGTTGGGGATCCCTGGTCTAAATGACACCTAGTGCTTTCTTGTGAATGTATTTTGCAAAATGTCTCGCTCCAATGCCAAAGAGGAAAGGGGGAAGCAGAGTTTGTCTGCAATGTCATCTGAAGAGTGGAATATGAGAGAGGAGATGCCTGCCAGTGATAATGGAGGCCAAGTCAGGATGCCCTTCATTCAAACTTGGTTCCCACAGTGAGTACACCATCAAGTTCACAGAAACTGGACAAAATGCAGCTGCAAAGAAGTGTAAGCAACGTTTTTGCTGGTGGGTGGGTAGGTGGATGGGTGAGGAGGTTCTGCGATTGATACGGAAGAATGTGACAACCATAGGGACACTTTTCAATGATTATTATTATTTTGTTCATATCAATGCAGAATGGAGATTATCATATAACCCAATCATTGCATACATAATTGCAAATCAGGGCTAGGTGATGAATTCATCAATTAAAGTTTGTTCATCAGGACAATTTTGTTTCATCAACATTTTTCATCAGCTTCTGCAGCTCCAAGTGCCCCACTGACATCCACTGCTTCCACTAGCAACATGGTTGGAAACGTAATGGAAGGTAATGATGGACAAATGAAGCACCTGTGATATTTTTTACTCTTCTAATTGGCATTCTTGGTTTAAAGATGGAGTGAAAATGTCATAAATTTCCATAATGGGCATTCTTGGTTTAAAGATGGAGTGAAAATGTCATAAATTTCCATTGCATTAGCCTTTATCTTTCAACCAAGAGCATCAGCGAGAGGAGTAAAAAAAATAAATTCACAAGTGCTTCCTGAAGCTTCATTTTCCCATCGCTAGCTTATACAATACAAAATATATTTATTTATTTATTTCGAGGTCATTGTCAGCGATCTTTCCAACTCCACTAGAGACTATTTGATTTACAACATATTCTTGCTAGAAAACAGACAAGGTAAGGGGAATCATTTCAATTGTGGCGTCAATCCCGCTGAACATTGCTTCCCATTTATCTGTTGCAAAAGCAGTATTAACTGGAATGGTGGACATTTTTGATCCGAGGTATTTAAGGTCACAAGTATACCTGTATATAAAGAAAGGTGTGACAATTGTCTTCGACCAAATACATATGGAACAGCCGTGCCATGCTTTTGACGGCTCCTTTTAAAATGTTTGAAGGCTGAACATTTAAATTTCATGAAGGATCATGTTTAGATACATATTGAGAAAATGGACACTTTCCAATAGAAATCACATATTAGCACGTGATCTGTCAAAGAAAAATATGAATGGCAAGTGTGGATTTCTTTGCTGAAGTTGATGCAAGTTAATGTAGAAAAAGAAAACTTGCTCGGAAAGATATAAAGTAAATCACGGAGGGCACTGTCTTTTCTAATAACCCTATCATTTGCTCTTCCCTTGAGCGAAGGAGAGGGAGTGGCGGGGTTACATTTATTTTAAGGTCATTATCGCCCAGCCCTATTGCAATGCGAAGAGTGGGAGAGACAAGAGGGGGGAGTTAGTCAGGAAGAAATGCATGCTACTGAAGTGATACAACTGAAAAGTCTACACACCTTTGCGTCCATTGATATCCGCTTCTGTGAATGAGAAATGTTGCCGTAATGAAATGGACAGATAGCCACTGAATTGTCTTTTACGGGAGCAGGAGTGGCAAAGTGGAACAACAGTGTTCAGGAATAATGTATGCCTTGGCTATGTATCGACCGCAGTATATGATTTATTGTTGACTACCGCCAATTGAGCTACACAATTCACCACCAACTGAACTGGCATGGCTCTAATTACTACAGTGAAACTCCTCTACAACGAAATCATGTTTACAACAAGAAATTTTTCACAACAGGGGGTTTTTCACTTTAGCAAATTTAATCTCAGATGTAAGCACACACACCCACACACACAAACGTATGTGTACACGCACACACAAACGTATGTGTACTCTATTTTTATTCCAATAGTGCATAAGTATGAGAACACACTTATTTGACACTTCATATTGTCAGTGTAGAAAGAAAAAAAAGGGAAAGAAATTACGATCAGCACTCACTTACATAAATTTTTTGGATATTGTATTTTATTTTGCTTGCTCCGTCTTTCATTTTGATCACTTTTACCCTCTCTTTCAGCATCAGAGCTCTTCTTGTCTTAGCTGCTTGACAATCCAAAGGTCCATTTTGTAGTCATTTTAGCAATGCAACGTCCATCCTCGTCTGAATCAAACAATAACAAATACTTCCTGGCATGCAATGAACTTTTAAGCCAGCCACGGGACGCTTCGTAGTCCTCGATGGCCATAGCTAGCTCTCGAAGGCTAAAAACCTTACGCTAACTGGAGCGCTTCTCTCTCATTAGCGCTCCAGTTAGCGTAAGGTTTTTAGCCTTCGAGAGCTAACTAAGGCCATCGAGGACTACGAAGCGTCCCGTGGCTGTTTTTAGCATGATAACAAGTAAAGCATTCGAGGAAACGTTCGTTTATTTGAATGTCCGTCGAGCCATAAGCAATTTACTCTGAGCAGCTAATCGGATGCTACGGATCTAGCTTCAGTATCTACACACAGACAGTGA
>CAAKHF010002731.1:7731-25781 GCA_901007745.1 Hippocampus kuda
TTCACCATGATTCTCAGTTATTTATTGCTGACAATTTCATGCGTTTGACTTTGTGGGGTACAGTTTAGGGAAGGCACTTTTATATTGCTGCATCCCCCCCCAGTGTGCAGAGCAAGGCACATAAATGCATAACAAGATGCGTGTGGTGTGGAAGAAAATCCCTGACCAGAAAAATCTTTGTGATGAGCTAAAACAGAAATTGCCACCTGATCTAATAAATGTTCTTCTGGGCGAACTGAAAAAAAGTCTATAAGACACACTTCTGAAAAGTACACTGTAAAAGCCCTTCGCAGAGGAGTGCAACCTCTACGTATTGTTCAGTTTGTGCTTTTTAGTTTTGTGTACACTATAGTTAAGGAGGTTGTCCCTCAGCTAATGCAACCTTGTCCTCACTTTCATCATAAACACATTTACCCATCCGTCCCTGTCAGCAAGTATGTATTGACTGTGTTGATAGAGAAGATAGGGACTCGAACGTGCATGTATATTTGGCTTTTTTTGTGGCAACGTCTATTTTGATGTGAAGAGTCTGTTGCCATAGCAACCTGGTCATATGCAACTGCAACCATCCTTGAGCAAGTCTTTTTTTTTTTTTTGGGCCTGCTTTGCTGTTGTCGTCGCCACTACTTTAGTGTATTACAGTTTGTGTAATAGGAGCATGAATAAATATAATCTAGGTAGATTCGATATAGATTAAGCACTGTCCATCCATTCTCTGCACTGTTTATCTTGAGCCGTAACTTATTCCAGGTGACTTTGGGTGAGAGGCGAGACATGCCCTGAACTGATTTCCAACCAATCACAGGGCACAAATAGACAACCCAACTATTCTCACTCACATTCACATCTCTGGACAATTACAGTCGTCAATTAACCAACCATGCATGTTTGTTGGAGGTAAGCGGAGTACTCAGCAAAAACCCATGCAGGTATGCAAAGAACATGCAAAGACCTTCCACACAGGAAGACTGGAGCCTGGACAATTGATGAATGTGAAAATGATGCTGTGTCAACAACCCTTGCAAGCTAACGTGATGCAGCAAGCACCCTATTTTCACATCTCAGCTGCAGTCTCGTACTACCGCTAACCGAGTAGGCTTACTTATCACCAGCTCTCTCTTTATTTCTCTATTCATTGCTCTTTTCCTTCATGTCTTACCAGCCCGTTTCTTCTTGACCTTTGGTCCTCCTGCTCCCTCATTTCCTCGCTTCATGCCTAATGGATATTTCCCTGCAGCCTCCAGACCTTACATTACTGTTCTGCTCAGGTAGGTCTCATTTCATGCGGAGGCGATTAGATCTCACTGGAAGCAATTCAGGTGTGATAAGCCGCAGTTTTGTGGACTCAAAAGGCAGAAAGAATTAAATCGAACCATTACTTATGCTCCCTTGCAGTATACGCCTGCCAATCATGAGACTGGTGTCCACACATTAAAGTGAACTTGAATACAAAAAGTCTAGTCCACACACAGTTTTAATACAAGCTCTATATTGAGGCCTTTCGAAAAACAGAGCAAACATGTGTTAAGTGTTCACCTCATTATTACACTTCTCCATCTTTCACGCTGCAATACAGAGGAGAAAACAAAACGGTTGTTCAAATAAATATTTCAAATCTCACACACAAGCATAACCATGTGCAAGCATGCGTATAAATGGGTTAATTTGATGCGAAGGCAGACTAATGGAAGAGGAACATACTGTGTTGTCTTAATGGGCCTGTTCTTGGAATTGCTTGTGAATACTGGATTGAATAGAATGTATCATTATACTTCATGTTCCAAGCCACAGGGGTAAAAATAACAAGTAGGTGGTCTTATACTAATTCTCAAGCTTTCTACTGCAATGGATCGAGACAAAAAATGTTTCTGTGCTCCAACAGTATCTTTGCGGGGTGTTTTACAATGTGAGCTGTCTTGTAAATTCTAAGTAGAATTATGTTTCATTATTCGGATTCTGTACTTGATAGACTCATACAGTCTAGACTCATGAGTCACACAGAGAAATGCACACGGACCTGCTATATAGTAAAGCCTTATTGTGGCAAAACTTAAGAGTGTAAATGTGCATCTCTCCGATAAAAGACAATTTGATACGTATCTCGATGTGTGGTTTAAGATTCATCTTTAAAACCCGCCTCAAAACTCACTTGTATTCTTTGGCATTTGACTCAGCGTGACTCAGACATGATGTTAGTTTTTCTGTTTGGTGCTTTCTACCGTCTTTGTTACTCATTTATTGCTTTATTGTTGTATATATGATAGTTGCTCCATGTACAGCACTTTGTATACAGCGATGGCTGTTTGAAAGTGCTCTAAAATACGGTTAAGGTTCATTTTCAAGTGGAGCGATTCAATACAGTTGGATTGAGTGGGATTGCAATTTGATTCGATATGGGACGGCTGTAGCCTTTTGTCATGTTCATTAATATATAAAAAAGTTTAAAAGCCCAAAGCCCACCCTCTTCAAGTGAATTAAATAGAAAGAAACAACAAATCATCAGCACCTTCAAAACGATTTATACCTGGTGTGCATCGCTCGTGCAAGACAATGCGATTAATTTCTCGATACATGCGCTGCAGTACGATTCAAGGACAGTACAGTTGAAAACATAAGGATTTGATTAGGTTTGGTGAAATCAAAGATTTTCCAATTCTAATCGGTTTTCACACTAATCGGTTCACACCCCTCATATTTGGCTTTCTCACCTTTGTTAATATTAATGTTCCGGACAGATACCCCTAACGCCAGCGGGTGTGTGTAAAACCTGGTTGGATTGAGCCTGACAATAACCTCAATTTATGACTCTGTCGTTTGCAGTGTCACCACACTGCAATTTATTACATTCTGTATCAAATGAGACTTGATTAAATATTTAAACCTGAACCCGGAGGAGTTGTGCGTTTGTGTGTATAGTATATCACATTTTCATTTTGACAGCTGAAGTGAGGATGACAAGCTAGAGACACAGAAAACTAAACACCTGACAAATTGTCATGATTCCAGTCAGCACAACATGTGACTCCATGATTTTCCAAACTCCTGGAGACTCATTCGTCCCCAGAAAGACACGCTTGGAGGCTGGATGTGTGTGTATTAGCCCGGCTCACGGCGGACTGTATACCTTGCTCTAAATACAAGCTGACGTATCCATATAAAGACATGTTTTATTTGCCCTTAAGACACGATGAACCGGGCACTGACGCAAAGACAGTGTACACACAGGATACACCGCAATCCTCTCCTCCTTTTCCATAGCGTTTCATTTATCTGAAAGCGAGGCGAAAGAACACAACATCATTTCTGATGTGCTTAATGTCCCTCTCATTTTGTTTGATTTTCGGAAAAGGCCCTCCCTCATGCTCCTGTACCCTTTCAAGCTCTCCGGACTGAAGTGCTCTTCAGCGTCAATTATAAAACTACGTCTGTGTCACGTAGAAGTCACATGTATGAAGAAAGATGAGCTCACATTGGGTCCCTCCTGTGGTTCGAGCAATGTGTCCATCCTTGGAAGTGATTCACTTAAACAGCACGCAGGACGAGCGCCAGGCCTGCTGTGGTCCAGACTCCATGCTTTACACATTCCACTTTTTGGTGTTCTCGACTGTAATCTCTCGCACAGAAAGTGAGAATGATGGAGTGGCCATGCAGCACAACCACTGCCTGGACATATATAGGTAGTTTTGCATGAAGTGATTACTGAGCTGCCTTTGGGCGCGTTCCCAGTAAAATAACACAAGCGCACAAATGGTGTTCATTATCGAATAGCTTGTAGGTAACTTGCTTTTAGTGCAATTTGTTTTTGAGTTTTTCTGAGAATGGAGTGGAAGGGGCAGATTGGTAGGCTTTGGTGTTTGTTGTTTTCATTCCGTCTACATTCATTCCTTTTGACAGCCAGTTGGACATGTATGGCTGCCATTGCATCGGGTTCCCTTGTTGCTCTTCAAAGTGCAGTTGAACAATGACGCAAAGCGTACTGCGAAAACAACCAGGAATTTTGAAGGCAATGGAATGGAAAGTTTGCAACGGCCGAGTCAATCTCCTGATATGAATCCGACTGAATGTGCATCTCAGTTGCTGAAGACAAAACTGAAGGAAAAACTTCCAATAAAAACAGCAACTGAAGACCGTTGCAGTAGAGACCTTACGGAGCAGCTCACCAGGGATGCAATCTGGTGATGTCTATGCGTTAATTTGAAGTTTGGAGTTTAATTTATGATTGTTCATAAATCAATTACTTTTGATTTATTACAGAGTGCCCCCCCCCCACACACATACAGTGTGTGTGTGTATGTGTGTGTGTGTGTGTGTGTGTGTGTGTGTGTGTGTGTGTATATATTTCTATAATGTATGGAGATATGTATATACTGTATGTATATGTGTGCGTGTGTACATACACTCCAAACTGTTGTAATTCCGACACCGGCCACCTGTTTTGGCTGCAAATACCCTCAAAGTAAAAGGTGTGAAACACCAGAAAGTCTGCATTTAAATCTTTGATTTCAAATCCATTCTCGTGGAGTTGTGTCTGTGTCGCTATATCTGTGGACCTGACTGTACTTGCCACTTTGCAGCGCTTTGCAGAACACGCTGTGTGGTGTCTCATGCGCAAGCATTGAGGTACTTTCTGGGCAGGTTTATTCATGAAGCAAGCCAAGCATTATAGTTCATAAGGGCACGACATGCTATGTTTTTCAATTGACCCATTGTCAAAAGTTTTAATGGGTGCTGAAATAATTTTTTGGCATCCTTTGCTGGTGGACAACACTACCACAGTGTTAAATTCATGGTGGGTTGGAGCTCGGCACATTCTGATCCGACTACCTTTGCGATCCTGCCTCCACTTTTCTGTGGAGAGACGCTTTTCAGGCCATGTCTTAATGTTCCTGAACTTGACCTCTTTTTGGAAATATGTTTTATGAATTCATTTCTCACCCATCAATTACTCATCTCAGCTTCGATTTTATTTCTCTTTCTCAACTAGTATTAATCATATCTTATCCTGAGACTGCTTCTGTATTTCTAGGTCTGCAATTTATGCTTCAATTATTTTAGTTTTTACAGTGTTAGCTCTGCGACGGTTTTGAATCATTTTTGGTACCTTGGTCTAACTGATTAATATCTTTTCATCAATTTTTTTTATTGTCAGTTATTCCTGAGAGGCAGCCCTCTGCACTGGGAGCTTCGACACTGCCCTTAACTCGCGTGGTCCCAGCTCTTGGTCTGGGCAGGCTCTTCGCTGCTGGGGCCTACGAGCTTGTGGTGGCGCAGACGGCGCCTTGAGATGGTGTTTTCTCACCTGGATGTTCTGTGCGCAGCCATGGGTTCTTTTGGGGTCATTATGTTGTTATTTTAAATGACACTGAAAAGAAATGGTGTGTTGAACTTTGTTCATTTTATTTTGTCAGGTGGTTGCACACAATCACATCACGTTGATCCAGATCCATTTATTAAGTAGATCTACTTTGAGTGCATTTTTTTTGTGCGTGAGTGTGTGATGTGTGTGTGAGTTTATGACCGATTGTTGGAGGGGTTGATTTTCCTTCGTGAAAATCACTTTGAGTTGCATTATATGTATGAATAGAGCTACACAAATAAAGTTTGACTAATTCATTGGTTTACAGATCGCCCTCTAAGGCTTCAGTGATTGTGAGAGAAGCTCGTGTGTATACATCGCAAACTTTTTCCTCTCTTGATGTGTGTAAATGTACACAGTTTTCTGTGATTCGGCTTTGTGAATGAGGTGATCGGGTCAGTGCGGAAGTGCCTGTTAAGCAAATGACAGTGATTAAAATAGGAGTTGGTGGGCTCTGACCTTCATCAGGTTTTCCCCATACAACACTACCCCCTTCCCAATGACATGCGTAACATTAGGGGTGTTCACACGTGCACATTTGGTCCGGCACTGCACCGGCGCTACGCCAGTCGAGCGTTCACACGTGCACATTTGCTCCGGCGTTGCGCCGCAATAAAGCTTATACCGGACCAAATTTGATCCACCTCAGGGAGGTGGTTTAAGAATTTGGTCCGGAGCAAATGCTCGTTTGCGACGCTACGCCGGAACAAATGTACACGTGTGAACGCAACTGGGTTAAATTTGCTCCAGAGCAAATGCTCGTGAAGAATTGATTACGTAAGGCGAGAATGCGTTGCTTTCGTGCTCTGTCGGACTTCCGTCATTTGTTAAATAACGTCCCAAGACTTGTCTGGCAAGCACCTCTTGGGTTATACCATCTCAACTATAACGGGGAGTGGGGAATAATCCCCAAACGTCATCTTTCCTTTTGTAGGAGACTGGACTGTCTCGCAGTTGTTTGTGTAGTTTGTTCCTTTGTTTGTGTGTTGACAACCCCCCGTGCCCCATAGAATTTATTTCGTGATTTCCTCTCTTGATTTTTCTGTTTGGCGCATTACATTTTTGCTTTTCTGAGTGTCATTGAAGTCATCGTTGATTCACGTTATCGGGGGGGGCGGTCACTCTCGAGCAGAAGGCACGGAGACCGAGAAGGAGAAGGATGTGCCTGTACTGTCGTTGCTTGAGTTGTGTAGACGTTTAAAAAAGAACCAACACGACAGCTCATTTGTTTTCTGTCGTTTTGCTCCGCTACAGAAACTGCCGTGTGAACGCAAGTGGGGCTGCACCGACGCTGTGCCGGTGCTGTCACGCTCAGTGGCTTTGCACGTGTGAACGCTCCACAAAATTTGGTCCGGTGTAAAATATATCACAACAAAATATATCGGTGCCGGAGCGCCGGAGCAAATGTGTGCCGTGTGAACAGCCCTATTATCACTAATGAGCTGAGTGGAGTACTGTACTGGGAGGGAAAACTAGCCGATTCACTCCACCTGGTTTGATTCGCCAGCTAGTGCAAAGAAGAGCCAATATTTGCAAATAATTGTTGCAGGGATTTGTGATCGGCTTGATGTGTATCGTCCCAAGTCGATTGTCTCTGCAATCATAACATTCCACATTAGAGCGAAATATGCGGGGATATTTATGACTCGAGTTGCACAGAAAGAGACCTGTGTGTGTTTTGCACTTTCACCGGTCTTTATCGCTTCAAAAATATGGACGACCGTCATGCATGATGCCACGCAGTCCAACCTCTGCTCAGTGAGCATCGAAGCTCTTGGCATGAGTTTTGTTTTTTCTTTCTTGGTTTGCTTTTTCAATTTTTATTTTCGAGCAGGTATTCCAAAAAAGGACCACAATGAGCGATATTCTGAAGACCTTACTGTTCCACCCTTAGCGGTAAGAATCTGGCTGAAACCAAAGCACGTTTGTATTGTTATGAAAGCTAATGGCAAGTGTTTTTGATTTGTACATGTTGTGGAATTCTCAGCAGTTAGGCAAGCTCAATAACATTGTTTGGCAAACAAATTGTCTTTCGGGTTTCTTTTTAAATCTGAAGCTTCAGTCTGCAGAGTGATGTGAGAGAATTGCGGAGGAAAAGAATAATGGGAACATTTTTATACAGACTGCGATCGGAGGCGACTATTTGCAGGATCAGTGCAATCTGAAAACAAAGAGGTACTTTGGCGTTGCGCAGACTTATCAGTCAAGGTTGTCCCTTTTTAGCTTGACAGTGAATCCTCGTGTACAAGAAGTGAAAAGCAGGTGGCCACAATAAACCATGAAAATGTTACGCTGATGCTTGCTCAATAACTATTCCCCATAAGATACATTTCATTGGCTGACTTTCTTTTTTATTTTTAAACACTAAGGATTTTTAAATGTTTATTGCGTGAACCACAAGGTTGTCATTCACTTCTTGACCAACAAAAAAACATACGTGGGCTGCATTGAGCTACAGTATATTGTGAGTAATTATCCACTTAACTCCTGGAAAGCTTGTTTGGCCAACAAGTTTGAGGCAGGCGAGGACTTGACTGAGCCATCTCTGTCCTCGTATGAACAAATCTTCTCTTTACACAAATAATGGAGGGCATATCATTCATCCAGTCTGGTATTGAAGTTCGGTGAACTAAAAGCCAAGCAACTTCAGCCCTTGCAGTATTCACAGATTTGAATCGCTTTTAAATTGCCTCAATACTTACATAGTCCTTATCCAAAATGGTAAATTATTCGTATCATCTATAAATCACCCAGCTTTAAGGAGGTTTCCTGAAATTTTCCAAGCCTGCCTTGATTTGAGCTGAATCCATTTCAAAACTCCTGTGCTGAGGTGAGTCTTCTTCCAGAGAGGCGCTCCTTTTCATGAGTTTTTATACAAGTCATTTGTAATCAAAGGTACTTACTTTCTGCTCAACTTCTCCCCTCTCCACCAGCTTCCCTAATCTTTTCCCCTGCCTTGCCTTTTCCAGCCACTCCTCTTCACGAGGCTTCCAGTGTCGCCTATTTAATTGTCTTGTCTTCTGTCTCTATTCCTGCGGTCTGTCTAATAAGACCACCACTGATCTTTGCTCTTCACTCTATTCTCACTTATTGCTTGACGTTCATGAAATGGGGTACCCTTTCTTCCATTCCTTTCTCCACCTGTTCTTGCCGGGCTTCATCATCCCTCTTCCCTCGGGCAAAACGATTCTTCTGTATATCTTGGTCCTCCTTCTATGTGACGTTCAATGCTTGTTGCAGGAGGTGCCTGAAAACACCTCCCCCCACCCGTGACTGTTGACTCTCATCTTTCCACACACAGTAATTGATACGGCTGAGAAGATCTTCCCTTGTTTCTTATCAGAATTGTTCAGCACATAATCCTCTTTAAATGCTTACCGCGCATAATACAGTATCACATGATACAATAATGTAAATTGACATGCCCACACTCGGTAATGCAATTGACTGTATGCAGTACCATACAATAAACAGAATGAGAAATAAATTATACTTCTTATGATGTGTGAGGTGTGTCAGAAAGGTTCCAGGACTAGAACAAACACTGTTAAGTGTTGCCCAGAGTTACAAATTATAAATATGAATATAGCAAAAAAAGAGAATGAAAAGAAACTAACTGGTTTTCTGAAGTGTAATGTGTACATGCACACCGGAGTACACTGGTGTGCCATGCCTTTAAATGCCGTGGTATCCTATTCATGGGCTGAGAGAGATCATGCGGGTGTCTGTGAATTTATTAAATTTGGTGGAACTTCAGATCTGTTCATAAACAAATTTTCAGACGCATATTCCGTGTGTTGCTCCTCACAGAACGCTCAGTAAGTTTTGCTGTCTCATAATAATTTCCTGTGATCAAAGTGGTCAAATACTTTTGATGTGTGAATTTTTCATTCCCTGTTTCACCATAAACTTGTCGCTGTCTTTTAACCTGAGAAACAGAATTGTTTTGTAAGTACTGCTTTGAAAGTGTAGGTTTGGATATGTCAGGAGTTTTGAGAACCTGACATGATACCATGAAACTGACTAGCTTACTGAAAACAAAAACACCTGAGTGATTTGATATCAGATGTCTTGTTGTGCAAAGGACCTAATTTTTGGTTGCATATGAGAAATGTTGAACTTGTTTCTGCATCTGTGTGTGGCTTCTGGGCGGAATGGAGTACTAAAACAATGCAGGTTACAGTCCTCATGAACCTCATCTAGAATGGTCCCTCCAATTTACCTTAGGTCCATCGTTACCAGCAGGGCCATGGTGGCGTAAGTCAAGTCAGCTAGCTTTATTGTCAAATATGCTCTATGTACAACATACGAAGTGAATATGAATATGAAATTTCTTTCAGCCACAGTGCAAACATGCAGTGCATTGAAAACACACTCAGCTAAAAATAAGGGCAATGAAACTGAACTGCATTAAAAAAAAAACAAAAAACTCATATTCACTACCTCATCATTGTTTTATGGGGGCATTCAACATTTTATTCGGATACGTTTTAGTTCAGCAGTACAACTGTAGAAGAATGTTAGTGAACTACTAAAACTGGAACCCTCAGTAAAGATGAATCAAATCCAAACAGAATATAAAAGTTAAGATTCTTCACACGCCGTCTTCACATTTTTGCCACTTGCAAATGTGCATGATCAAATGATGACACGACTGATTGCTGCTTTCGTCCGTTGGCTGCCCTTGATAACCCCATTTCCACTTTATCACCACTTGTCGACTGTACTGCATTCTTCGGACTTGTCATACTTGAGGAGTCGTGACTCATCACCAGTGATGAATCTCCGCAGCAAGTCCGGTGTCACTGGTGTCACCATCACTCACTCTTCTCGTTGCTTCACGACGTGACACAAAATTCCCCACAGAAATTGGCCCGTCATGATATGTGGCCCAACGATCGGAAATACCACAACAAAATGGGAAATTCACATTCTTTCGGAATCAGTCGTGAATAAAGGAGGTTATACAATCGAATGCAAGGTGGAAAACAGGATATTCACCCAGTGTATATGCGAATCACCTGCTGCTACTTATAAAGAGCCCAAAAACATTGCCGTGGAATTTTCATCAAAAAAACACATTGCACAAAATTAAAAAAACAACAAAACTTAAAATATTATCTGGGCGTAAACTGTCCAAGAGCAACACTTTAAGGCCATGCTAACATGTTCATGATGTTCATGATTTTATTTTTAGTTCAGCATACATCCAAAAGCGCATTTAAACCTAATTGCACATATGCGCACCAACTTCTCTTTCTGGTCACGTGAAAAGTGTTTTTCTAAAGGAGTAATGTGGCGCCGCAGAGCACTATGACAAACATGCAAATAAGAGCCCTCAGTTCTTCCATTTGTTGACGATTGTCACGGTCATGTGCACACCAAGTAACAAAGGCATTTTCTAAAACTTCCAATTTGAAGCCGGAACAAAATGTCACATTTTTTTTCACATTTGTTGCTAGTTTTTCTGAACCCCCCCAAATCATCTGTTTAATTTTGATACACGTTTAGTAAATATTTACCTGTCATAGACAAAAAGGAATTTTTTTTTTTTTTTGCATGAGTTCAGGTTTCTTGGACTTTCAGAATTGATTCAAACAAATAAAGATAAGAAATGGACGAGTGCAAAGTATGCATCAATGTGTACATACAAATTTGCTGGTATACTTGGAACAACTCCCCCAAAAATGTGTGAATGTGGGTGAAAACAGAGAATAGATGGAAAGATAGCGTCATAGAAAAAGATTTAGGCGAGCTGCTGGGATTAAGTCTCTCCCTGATATGGACCAGAGAGATTACCAATTTGCAGAGAAATGCTAGATTGGGAATACACACACATGATTGTATACACATGTGGTTCACACACACACACACACACACACACACACACACACACACACACACACACACACACACACACACACACACACACACACACACACACACACACACACACACACACACACACACACACACACACAAACAATGTGGTGTATTAGGCCTCACGACTGACCCCAGGCCCAGGGTGAAGCAGATGGCTTGCTCTTTGGGTTGTTATGTAAGCTAAATGACTCAATGTGATTTCTTGCCACATGTGCAAATTGTTGTTAGACTCTTTGCACATTGTCTATACATGATATATGGATGACCGACGAGGCTATAGATTTTACAGAATGGGGTGAAGTGCAATGATAACAAACTGGATTTTAAAAATTCAATATGCGTTTGCGCTGCTAAGAGTGGAAGTATAGAAAGAGGACAGACGGCTCGTCAAGAAGTGCGATGGTAGTGGCATGGTGCCAGGGAGGAAGAATGAGTTGCCAGATAACCATCCAAACACGCAGGCACACGCACACCAGTGACATCAGTCAGCCTGTTGGCATGGCGACCCTCCCATCACCTTGTGCGGTCACCTTGTCTTGTCCTGACACTATACTGAGCGTGTGTGTGTGATGGAGTAAGCCTTGACAAGATGACAAGATGACATTAAGAATGTGTTAACTGTAGGGGCCTTTTGCAGGGCAAAATATCATTCACGGTGTTTGGTCTTGATACTGGTATTAACCACTGCAAAATGGGCCTCTTGGTTGTTATGGGAAATCATTTAATTATCACATCTTCACTGATCATTTCACTTATCGAGCCCAAATGGACTTTGTCAGTTACTCTGAGTCACTTTGTTTTCAGCCTCCTATACTAACTATACTACAATGCTAGGTATTAATAACTTCATGAAAATACATTTATTGTTTTGATTTATTTATTCTAACAATCTAAATGTGTATCGAACCATGGGTCGGAAATAGGGACGCAAATCTGATCTCAACTCTGGTGTAACGTTTTAGCCCTGATAGATGCTTTATTCAGCCACAACGCTGCACCATCAGTGTTTCATTTCCATTGCATTTTCCTTTTCCGTTTTATGGAAGCATAAACGATCCTCAATCTGAACGACTTGTCCTCAAAGCACTTTGCGTAATTTGAAGGTAGAAAGGCACTTTACGGGCCTGCGTGGGTTTTCTCCGGGTGCTCCGGTTTCCTCCCACATTCCAAAAACATGCATGGCAGGCGGATTGAACACTCCAAATTGTCCCTAGGTGTGAGTGTGAGCGTGCATGGTTGTTTGTCTCTGTGTGCCCTGCGGTTGGCTGGCAACCAATTCAGGGTGTCCCCCGCCTACTGCCCGAAGACAGCTGGGATAGTCTCCAGCGCCCCCCGCGACCCTAGTGGGGATAAAGCGGTTCGGAAGATGAATGAATGAATGAAAGGCACTTTAATCCAGACTGGATTATAGTGCTTGAGAATCTGTACGACTAGCTAGTGTTTTGTTTGTGTATTACAACACTGCATAGGGCACTCGTATATCGATGACAGGGCTTTGTTTTTAATGAAGAGCAATGGCTTTGTTGATATAAGGGTACTGTTGCTATTGCATTGATAATTCGTTTTTATTCATCAATGAGGTTATCGTGCAAAACGTGGATTGACAATTTGTAGCATTTTGGAGAATCTGACATGTTTTTTCTTTCCATTCTGAGGTGCAGGAAGATGCCAAGATTGTCTGGGTTTGAGGTATTTGGCCTTAGGACATCAGTCTTTATTTGTTGCCTCACACTCGTTCTTGGCACAAGCACACCATCAACGCTGACTCCTCATGGCCACCCTAATAGACGCCCAGAATTGATCACATACATTGCATTGCCCAATAGACACTAAAGCATTTTCTTCATCATTTTAAAGTGTTGTTTTTAAAGCCCACTCTTTACATGCCTTTGTGTATTGCTTGAATATGAACTAATCCAGAATGCAAGTTCAATGAATTTAGTATGTGTGATGAAGCGATAAGACAGTCGTCATATCAAGTATGTTCTAGAACAAAGGGCTGAGCGGCAGGAAACCTGTAAAGACATTGTTGCGGCAAAGGTTACACAGAGGTTAGCTCATACTACAGCTTGCCTGTGAGAGTACTCCTGGGAAACAAGCATTCAGCAGCCCCCCCCCCCACCCCTCACTGAACACCCGAGCTGACTCTTGACCACCGTGGGTGTCTGCTTTGAGTTCATCTCTTATTTATGTATACCGTACATAACGTGCATGCTTATGATGTAGTACTACCAGCGTGGGGCCGTCTGGAGGTCACGTGACTTGACTAGGAACCGAAGGCAGTCAAGCAGCAGAGTTGCGTTTGAAATCGAGGTGACACGCTCAAACAGATGTGCGCTCGCTTCTTCACACACTTACACACTTACTTACTTACTGCACACTTACCTATAATAGTGGAGCCTGCATTTGTTTTTGGTGATCATTATTGTCAATAGTGCAATCTAACCAACCTTCTCTTCTTTATTCATAATTTTATTGTGCTTCCCCTGTGATTGCCAAACCCCTGACATGACAAGAGGGCCTCAATAGTAGGTCTGCCCCCCATGGCTGCCTGTCAAGAGCCGACCATGGCACAATTTGCCTTTCTAAAAAGGCAGTGCTGCTCCCCCATCCTCTCTCCCTCTCCCTCTCTCTTTGTCTCTCTTTCTCATCCCCATCTTCCCTATGACTTTGCGAGTGCTTCTGTATGTATATGTTGAAATTGTGTATTATGATGAAAAAATGTTCCCCAATTTTGCTCGCGAATCTTCTCATTCATCCAACTCATTTCATTGTCAAGGCAGTGAATCGATTGCAACTGGACTGCTGTTCGTCTTGGAATATGTTTTGCCTCTCATCCAAGTAGGCTTCTTCACTTCATGCAGGGAGTTTCTATCCAATGATGACTTGAATGACAGAAGCTTCTCTGTAAGACATCTTAAAGACTGTCAGTTTGTCTTTCAAAAGAATGATATCATTTGGTGGCTCGTGGCCGGGGTGTGCCCCCAACTTGGAGTTTAAATACAGTTGAAACTCGGTTTTCGTACGTCTCTGTTCTCGACCAAATCGGTTTTCAACCAAAAATTTCGAGTTTTTCATGCCTCGGATGACGACCGAATTTCGGTTCTCGAACAAACTGAGCACACTTGAATGCGTCACTTGACTTCTCTCACCTTCCTTACATGAGGAAGTGACACTTCCTCGTTTAGTATTCCATGGTGAACAGACGTGTTCAATAAAGATTTTTTTTTTTAAAAGAGCGTGGTTTCGGTTTTCGAACAGCCTTCTGGAACGGATTATGGTCGAAAACCGAGGTATGACTGTAGTTGAGTTTGCCACATCAACTTAGTCCAGTGCAGTTGTAACCAAGCCTTACCGCATGAACTGATGAAGCCTCCTCGGATGAGAGGCGAATCCTCCTCAAAGACAAACAGAGCAGACCAGTTGCGATCACTTCAACGCCCTGAGAAAGCTGCATCATTTGGTTAAACTGAGACTTTTGTCAGGCAACATGCTGGCAGATTCTTTTTGATCATTTAAACAAATATATATGACTATCAAAGTCAGTGCGAGAAGAACTTGGGGTGAAATTGTTTTGGAATCTCGTTCATGCCAAATTTCAACACATTGATTAAATCGTGAAATTTGGCAACAGCTACACTCAAATTGAAAGGAGAAGAACTAATATTTAACACATCACTTGGACTGGGCCAGATTCAGCCTCGGTTTTGATGCACATGCTCTTAGTGACATAAGTCACTAAGCGTGCGTGCGTGTGTGTCTGTGTGTGTGTGTGTGTGTGTGTGTGTCTGTGTGTGTGTGTGTGTGAAAGAGAAACCGTGTGCGTGTGTACACGCGCTAACCTGGGCTTCTTAAAGCTGAACGCTGCTCCGCATCAGGACCGAGCACCGCTTTAGGCTGGTTCTTGAGCGTTCGCCCCAGGCTCGTCTTGCTGAGTGGTCCCTGCGTGCTCCTCAAACTGACACCACTCATGCACGCTCACGTTCAAGTACTCGTACTGGGCACACCTGGGGATTGACACGTCTGTGTAAACGCGCGCGCAGGGTTGTAGCCTCTACCAATGCACAGTATGAATGTAGAGTACTTGTCATCTTACATGTACTAGTATGCTCTACCGAGGTTGAAACAACACACACGGGCAAGTGTGCATAGTGTGGACCCAGAGATTAAAGATCAGGTTGTTGCTTCGGATAGCTCACCTCAGGTCATGCCTGTCAATAATTCTAACACTGCAAACATGTGCCCATGAGATCTTCAAGGTATTACTGATTCAGGTTCATCGACCTCCTTTGCGTGCAGCCTTTGTTGCATTAGTTTTCTCCATCTGCTCGGAGTGGGAGGTGCCCGATCTGCATCCAGTGTGTGTTTGTGTGACTGTGCATGTGCTGAATAACTGCAGTGCCCGGTAGGGAGTTGGTTCCTGTCTGACCTGACTAAGACACACTCGTACTGAGCGCTTAAAGGCTACTCTAGGATTTCAATGAGTATGACTAGCGCTGGTTAAGCGAAGTGTCTGTCCATCCGTGACTCGGTCGAAATTAACATTTGATTGAAATGCTGAAGGTTAGTTGCAGCAGAAGTGGGAAGGAAAGAGCACTAGAGCAAGAGTTTGCCGTGCTGGAAGGGATCCCTGGGGTTCTGCAAAGTTTGGAAAGAGTAAAAGACAAACATTTTGCTTGCTCCTATGCAATGGACACCCACACATCGGCTGTGCTATGGCGCATTTATTCCTTGGAACATTTGTTTTTGACCTGTTCTGTGACGTTCGTTGATTTGTTTGAATGTAGCATATGTGAGATCAGATTTATTTCAAACCCAAACTGTTCAGTGTTCCTCTTGAACAAGGGCCAGGCGATCAACCGACACATCCAAACAGCAATCCTGTGACGTTCGCAAGAAAAGGCGAGAGTTGTGGCAGGACACAGGCAAGCTGGGGAGGAACATTTCCATATTCCTAACTGCATGTCATATGCATGAGACTTTATTAACATTGTTAGAGACAAAGTTATTTATGTATTTTTGAAATGTAAACGCAACCTTTTTATTTGTGTAGTGTTCAGTTGTTACCTATTCATTTCAAAAGGACTAATTTCAATTTATTGATATTAAATTGTCACATTTAAAATGTTTTATTTAACTTTATTAAGGATTGTGTTTAAAGACCCCTTTTCTCCATGTGGTAGCTGTTTTATTTTCACCTTGTCTGTTAATAAAAAATATAAAAGGTATTTCTCCTCCACTGTATCTGCAGCAGTTGATAGGCTGCATATAGTCTTTATTGATTCTTGATAGTTCCGCAGCCTATGTTTTGTTTCAGGATGAATCAACATGGTACGGAATCATGACAATATTTTTCGTTGCACTAGATGAGTTGCCTTTGTATTTCATCCTCTCTGCGTCGTATCGAAATTGATACAGCTCCCATTTCAATTAACGCAAGAAGCATCAAAACAGCTTCATCCCGTCAGGACTTTTCTCTTAAAGTACAGCCTTCATTTCTCATCTACTCCTTCAGCCAGGTAGCTAACTTGGTACGTGTGTGTTTGTGTGTGCGCCTTCATCCATGCACATGTGCCACTGGACCTGATGATTGTCTTCGAGATGAGCTACGGGTGTCGAGAAGGAAATCTGATGGAGCGACAGAGCCGTCAAAGTATAAAAGGGAGTCACAAAAAATAGATTGGATGGCGAGGGCGTGGTGTTGCTCGGGGTGATTGGCGGGGCAGATGGTTTGTGACTGGTGAAGCACGTGTGTTGACGGCAGAGGTGTGTGTCTGCGTGTAAGAGAGTGAGGCAAGAACAGAGCAGGAGCAGGATTGACAGGGGGTCAGTTTGATCTCATCGGCCTCTGCTGATTGAAGCTTTAAGATTTGAAAGAAACGTGTGTGTGTGTGTGTGTGTGTGTGTCTTTTTTTGTGTATTTGAAGTCCCATTAAAGCAGGAGCTGGTGGACTTGTCTGCACTTTAGGGCTCTCTGTATGTGATGTCAATGATGGAGAACAGAGGTTTGGGAGCTGGCCTTCACAAGGCAGAAGCCTTGGGAACATCACCTGTTCACTTTGACAAAGGCATACTGTTGTGTGTGCATGTGTGTGTGCGTGTATATATGAGAGAGAGAGAGAGAGAGAGAGAGAAAATTGAGGCCAACCTGCTTACATGTTTCACAAGTGTGTGTATTAATGTAACATTTTACATTATACAGTACATCCGGCTGTCAAAGCAAGATTTAAATGATAATGGCTCCATTGACCCTGAAAAGTGCTGAAATCGCGGGTGTTCTATGCATGCACACGTGTGTGTGTGTGTGTGTTTCGAGGGCTTGTGGGGGGTGGGGGCTGTGTCTTTGGTGGTGTGCTTAGTCCTTTTTCCACATTAAAATGGTCTTGACAGTGAGAGTGAGGTGGACAAGCCTTCTTTGTTTTAAACATGTTTCTGCTTTTGACTGGAACACTTTCTACATGCGCGCACACACACACTCTCACACTCACATGCGCACACACACTACTTTGTATTGGAACAAAACACCCCACTAACCAGCTGGCTGCAGGACAACCACAAACGTAAATGAAACACTTATCTTTAAATATATATAGTGTGTGTGTGTGTGTGTGTGTGTGTGTGTGTGTGTGTGTATGTTTTGGGGTGTTTTGTCACACAGCAAGTCTCTCCAAGGTCAAAGTGTTTTAGCCCCTCCGCCCCCACACTTCCGACTTGATCGCTTAATTTCTATCTACTGCATGTGCTTTAAAAAAAGAAATTTGATTACTTCTTTCCCACTCTGCGCAACCTAATTTGTTTGTGTTTCACTGTT
>CAAKHF010002732.1:5208-26250 GCA_901007745.1 Hippocampus kuda
TTCAAGAGAGAAAAAAAAAATGCCCTTGTAACCTGAAAAAGACACATTGTAGCATTAAAGCACATAGGGGGAACTAACATGGACTTGATCAAAGGTGGCAAGAGTAGTCACTCTCTGTGCTTAAGAAAAACAGATAACTATGTATTTTCTTGCACATCAGGTTTTCATAATAATAATAATAATTATCATAACATATGTAATAGTAATATTTCTGAATTGGAGGTTATGTTGCGCATAGTTAAATAAATTGAAAATATATTTTACGTAGACCTAATTGAAACTTTTTTTCCTCTGTATAGGCTTTACGAAAGTAAAAGTATTTAATTCAAAGGCCCGTTGGGAGAGCGTGTCCTTCGTGAATTACTGTACAGGGCGGCTAGCGGGATAACATTAGCATCCGCTACTTTATGGCCAACAAGTGGACGAACTCCAAGCTATCTTTAGCCTATTAGCTTGGCGCTCGTACGCCCCTTAGCTCGAAGCTAAACACCGACGTGGTTCACTGCCAATTGGGCGACGACGGCGCTAGCGCGAAGCTAGCATCAGCTTCGATAACCCAATTTAGCCGTCGCGCTGACGTTAGCATCTGAACTGATTGGCCACCGACCGCTATTTAGCATCCAGCTAATGCTAACTACTCCATGACAACTTACTCATAATGAAATGGTGGGTTAAAAAGATGAATGTGGTTTTTAGGTAAGGGAAATTGAAATTGGTTAAAAGGCTGGCAGAGCATCCAGCGCAAACCCGCTTTCTCGTCACTTTCTCACCGGAGAGCCTCCACGGCAGTTAAAACGTGAACAGAACTCCTCGACTCACTGCGGTCATTCGTTCCTTCGGTGCCTTAAAAGATGTTCTTTAGTCCAAGAAAAGTAAAGTACTTCATCTGAAACTCGGCCATAAATAAGATCAAGTTAAAAAAACGTGACAACTATTTATAGTGCAACTTTTTCACCCCCTTCTTTCTTTTTGGGGCCCTTCAATGATAATTCCGCTATGGCGAGAAGGGGGAAGCGGAACGAACCAGCGACTAGAGATGGGCCGTGGTGGGAAGTAACGAAGTATACTAAGACGTAACGGAATATACTTCGTTACTGTGATCAAGTTTTTAATGTGTCTATTTTACCAAAGTATTTTTTTTTCAGACCGCTTTTTACTTTTACTCCCAACATGAAGAAAAGAAAAACGTGCCAGCCTCCATTGGTCAAGTCAGCTTTATTGTCAAATATGTTCTATGTACAACATACATACCATAAGAACCACCACCATTTTTGTTATTTGTTTATTTAACAGAACAACATTTTTATTGTGTAAAAAGCATCCTATCAATTTCACTCTCATAAAAAAAGTATTTAAAAATAAACAAACACAAAAAAAAAGCAGGTCAACCTCAGCACTAAAATTCACCGGAAACTCACCGATCAGCAGCCTGCAATTGCAGTTCCCGATCAGAGCTGTTGTGATATATCTTTTTAAAATTATTTTTCTGATTTCAGTTTGTTTCATTGCAAATCACCGAACGATGGCACTGGCAAAGAATGGGAATATAGAGCGCCAGAAGAAGCATTTTAAAACAGCACACGTGAGCTATGACAAGTAATGTTCATGCATTTTATATATATATACATATGTATATATATATATATATATATGTATGTATGTGTATATATATTTATATATAAATAAAAACTACACGCAAACTTCACAGCTGATGGTTGATCCATCCAAATATCCAGGATAAACCTGCCTGTGACTCACTCAGTCTCTGCTGCAACCTTAATAATGACACATTCCGTGGCAGTAAGTTCAGTGGCCACTTCCCTCTGAGAACATCCTGTTCGAAGCCTTGCAATGGTGAGATGAGGTGCGGTCTTGATCTCATGATGTCAAAATGTGAACAGCAAGATGAAAAGAACTGTTTAAAAATACTGTACATTTCTATCAAACTAGGAAACTTACTGGTCCATTTGTGGATAGCCCCAGATTTTTTCGAATGGTGCATCCTTATAAATCGCGGCAACAAACCACTTCCTGGACCAGCGCTGATTCAGGAAGTTGTTCGACTATTGCTACAATTTCTGAACATATATGAAGCGCAGAGACTTCTGCACATTACTGCTTGTTTTGGAGCATTCACCAAATTGACGTCGATCTGTACTTGCAAGCAGCACAGCGTTTTAAACAATCCGCTGCTTCCACATGTATTTGGACAGCACCCAACAGCAGATCATGGTGACGGCCAGCGTCGCGCCGCACACAGGCGTCACCAGAAAACCGTCGCCCACTGGGAAACGCAAGATCACGTGGCCAGGCCGCTGCAGGAAAACAGTAGTAATGTACAAAAAAATAATTCTCTGAAAATATGGATTTTTTTTCCCCAGTAGTATTTCAATTGTATTGCCATGAAATCTGAAAGCGAATTACCTGCTTCTGTTGCACTTGAATCCACAGACACATGCTCGTATTGTCAGCGGTGCAGGGCGCTTCCGTTGCCGTGTGAGGCTCAAAATCATCCAGCTGTGAACCTGCAAAAAAATAAATAAATAAAAGAGCGTCAAATGATGAACATTTGCTATTTGTCTCTTTCCAAACAAATACAACTACTTACATTTCTCTGTGCGCAAAAGCAGCTTTGGGGGTTCTATGGCGATGGATTCAAACGTTTCCCCGTGAAAGGAGGGCTGGTGATAGCGCCCGTGGATGGGGATGCTAATGTTGAGCACGCCAGGAATTTGTTCACTGAAGGCGGGATAAACATAGGCAACGAATCCAGAAGTCTTGTGTGCTGGCACCTCCAGGTCAATGGCTGAATCCAATAATATCTGACAAAGATAAATACAAACAATTACTACTATAGAGTATTCAGGGTAGCCATACAAAAAAAAAAAGCACATCTAAATGTGCAGTATATACAATATATTCGGATTTTTGGAGAAAATGAAGATTGAATCTGAATTATAGAATACCGACTTGATAAAAAGAATGAGTATTATGACTTTTCCCCACCATTTGACAACATTCCTGTAAAATGACGACGGCATTCTCATAATATTACTTTACTTTTGATTATTATTAATAGTATATATATTTTTTGTACCTTACAATTCGATTTTGTTCTCATAAGATTACAATTTGGTGTTGGTAAGAGAAAAAGTGAGTGCTGTTTGTGCTTACCTGCCAATCAACTGCATCGCTGAGGAAAGCAAGCTGGTAGGGGTCCACATAGACCCCACTGGGCCATGTGTGAAGCAGCAATAGTCGGACGTCCTTGAACGCGCTAAGAAGCTGGAGCTCAACTGTTGTCTCTAACTCCCTAAAACCAACATAATGTCATCATTTTAATCATTCATATCAAGAAGCACTGAGGTGTTTTGAGTCCTCATTGTGTTGTTAAAATTCTAAGCCTAAAGAGAAGATAGATATTCATACATATGAAAGCCCTTGTTCTTGATCACTATTGAAACCGCAGTTGACTGGAGCCCCTGCTTCAGAGCAGCGCAACTGTTGTCGCCTATAGAAAAATATTAAAGTTAGGTTATAAGACACAGCGGGTATATTTATGGGAATTTTGATGAGGTTTACTACGAGGTCTGAAGGTAGCAGGTATGACATCTTACCCTTCACAGTCAAATAAGGACATGTTAATAAAATCGTTATGACAAATGGATAGAAGAGTGTCAAATGCATCAAATACTTTTCGTAATTGTATGTTTAAGCAAATAATGCAATAGGATGCTTCTTTAATTTGTTTGCGGAAGTGTGACTCGAAGGACCCTTTTTAGCATTAGGGAACCGATAGTACTGCCTAATTAAAAGTAGTTAGCGTCAAACATTAAACGCAGAATATCGTGTTGAAAGAGTTAATTATGGATAAAATATTAGCAAACATATTTCTAACAAAGTGTAAACATCAGGACATTTTCCCATTTATGGTTATTTTTTTACATTAAATTCAGGCATGATTTGGCCAAAAGAGAGAAGGGTCCTAAGTGGCTGTTGCTAGGCTACTAGGTTTGATGTACTTCGAGAAACATTGACTAAAAATGCTTTTCGAGGCGAAGCGTTGTGGAGTGTGCTTCAGCCCACCTTCCATAGTCTTGGTTTATGAAAACACAGAGACCAACAAAGTGAGAAAACGAGTGATTCCTGTGCGAAACTTCTCGCAGTATTCCGGTACGTTCTACTATTTGTTACTACACATCATTTTCCCCTAGAAAAATTATTTGAAAACCCACCACACTTAATGCCACAAAAAGTAACGTAATGGTGATCTGTCTCCATTTATTTAATTGGATCTTTTGCCATTTCGTGGAAGAAAATGTAATTGTTGTAGTGAATTTTAACTTCATCCTGAAATCGCACAATAGTTGATGCAAAAACACACCAGAAAAGAGGAGGTCATTATTTTATCCATTGCAGAGTATAGCCTCGCCGCCGAAAGGCTGAAAAACCACCCCCGGCACAAGGACTACCTGCAGGGGGTCTCCCAGAGCCAGCTGGAGAGGCTGCACATCATTTTGCGTGACCACCTGCGGGGCATCAGTTTGGAGCGTAGCCTGGCGTCGTTGCAGGTAGACCCGGAAGAGGACCTCAACAAGCTCGACGACGACGTGCTTACTCGCAAGAAGAGCCACATGGATGAGCTGTTCGAAAGGAACCGGACACACAGAGAGGACCCTGATTTTGTTTATGACTTGGAGGTGGATTTTGGCAATGCGGCCGATGAAAAATGCAGCTGGGATGAAGAATCTGATGATGGATTTTAACGTTTCCCCAAAGCAATTTTTGATGAACTAAAATGCTGTAGAACAGGGCTTCTCAAGCCTTTTGGATGAGGAGTATGGACCTCATATCCGGGAGACATTTTTCCAAGGATGAAAATTGCCAATTTGGAATTATGAATGAGCTCCAGATGTGCTGTCGCTGAAGTAAAAAAAAAGCAAAGCAAAAAAACCCAAAAAAACCCACAGTTATAAAATATATAAGACAGTTACAGAAGATATAAAAAAGATGTACACAATGACAGACAGCAGACGAATAACAGAGGACATTTATTTGATATATAAAATATTGAATATACAAAATACATTGCTTTTGGCTCTTTATCTGTGGCTTACATGACGTGCGTTCAGTCGACCATGAGAGAAGACACTTTAAGCGATTAAACGCTTCGTTAGTGGACAACCCGCCCTCCACAAAAAAATAGACAAACGATGAACTGATATATCTTTTCCATATAATGTGAGGTTTGAAATGAGATTTAAAAATATTAACTTTGCCGTGTCAAACCTCGAAAAGGGGAACGCTCATCAAAAGTGCTTTTAATACCACCGACCGCCAGAACCACGATACATTCAACAAGGTCACGTTTTTATTCATTTCCGCGAAAAAGAAAATTAATAAAAATCAAACGAGGAACATCACGTTTTACGGGTTTGGTTTGAGCAGATATCTGATCTTGTTTAAATATCAGTGCTTGGAGGTAGTAGGTCAACGAAATATCTGACACTCTTTTCAGTTCACCGCCACAAATCGCAGTGAGGACATTAAAAAAAAAAAAAAAAGCTTAATTTCTCAGCAGGCTTTTTATAAAAATAACTCTCATAAATTGAACTTTCAAAACATCCTCGAGTATGTTACAAACAAAGTAGACTGCCCAAAAATTGGAGGAGCTGCAATTCTACAAGTGAGCGTCAAGATGTTCCACTTAAATACTTATGTTCCGGCATTGCATCACCACGTCAAAGTGAATTTGAAAGCCACTTGGTGCGATCGTCCTCAAACTCAACTCAACTGTATTTATAGAGCACTTTCAAACAGCCAGCGCTGCATACAAAGTGCTGGACATGGAGCAATTAACATATACAACAAACAGTAAAGCAAATCGGTAACAAAGACGGTAGAAAGCACCGAACAGCAAAACCAAGAACAAATCTAAGTCATGCTGAGTCAAATGCTAAAGAATACAAACGGAGCTATTAGGCGTATAACGGTACGTGTATTCGTGTTTGGATGTTTGGGTACGGAACATTCAAGTTCCTGCATGGACCGGATTTGGTCGGAGGGGGGCGGGGGACGCGTGACTGCTTCCTGCTCTAGTCGACGATGTAAACAAATATAGTGCGGCCCAGCGTCTGGCTTGCGAGAGGTTTTGGGCAGTATGTCAAGCTGCAGCATTATACAAATCTAAATACCATAAAATTAATTTAAATTGACTAAAAGAGAAGACAAATAATTGATTCTGCACTGTCCCCCCCCCCCCCAAAAGAAGACAAATTAATGAGGTTGCGCTTCCTACAAAGAAGACAAACTTTATGTTGGATTTTCCCCAAAAGAATGAAAATTATTGATGCTAGAAAAAAAAAATCAAAATGGTGTGGCTGCAAGCTGTTCTATATTTTTCAATGCTAATTTAAAACGTATTGATTTGGGATTCTTTCATTTCTTGGAGGATTTACTGCGAACATTTTGCTGTTTTTACGTTTGATTTTAAGCCATAAAAAATGTTCCCTGCTGACCCAAAAGAAAAGCATTTTGTATTTTGTTCCCTTACCGTACTCAATGTGAACCGAAGCATGACCTTTAAGCCAAGGTCGTTGGCAAACCACGATTTTTGCTGTACCGTTACACCCGTAGTAGCTACACTCCCAAAAATCCACATCGGGTCACTAGAAGCAAGCTTGTACAAAGAGGAGCGAAAATATAGATTTCTGGGTATAATCACACTATTTTACTACCGCAATATCATAAATGTATTTCTTGTTATTTCTTCTTCTTGTCTTGAGTGCATCGCGGACAAAACCTGAAGGGCGAGACAAGGGCTTGAGTATCAAAACGAATGAGGGGAAGACGATTTACCGCTTCCTCACCATTTTCCTTTGGGCTTGGTGGCGAGGTCGACGCAGGCGAAGTGAAACCACTCGATGGGACACTGGCAACGAGCAAACGACATGCGACAAAGAGTTTTAGGTCTTCCGTATATTCTATTCGAAAAACACGGCTCGCAAACAGGCAGGAGTGGTCAGCATTTCGTCACACGAGAGCTTACGTCGGGGTTGTCGCAGCCGATCATCTCCCCGTACGACACCTGGTGGCAAAGACAGTAGGTGGGCTCGTTGGGGTCCACCGGCATGTCCAGCACGTCTGACGGCTGCATGGGCAGCAGGGCGTCGCTCAAGTCTGGGCTGCGAGTCGGACGTTTTGTGTTGATCAGAAGACAAAAATTCACAGGTGACAACGAGCACCATTCAGAGGAGATTCTCTGCGTTTGCCATCGTCTGCACGGACTGTTACGTATTTGTAGCTAAACAATGAAAAATGAATGATGATGGCTCTATTAAAAGATAGAAAAACCTGTTTTTCATCTTTTTCTTTTTCGGAGAATCCTCATCCGAACCTTTCCTTCCTCGCCCCCGCGAGCCACGTTTCTCTCGGAGGCCACGGGACTCTGCTTCTGTTGACCCCCCACCCCCCATAAATAAATAAAAATTCCTAATAATGTGTGATTTTTTTCCCCCTCCAAAATGGAGACTCCGTAACAACTCTACTGACTTTTCAACGCTCGTCCATCTGTGCTTTCGTAGCCGCTCACTTCCAGTTTCTCCTTCAGCTCGTTCTCGAAGCGCGCCAGGTCGGCGTCCAGCCGCCGGATGTGTTTGTCCACCTGTGTCAACAAAGCGCACGCAAGGTTTTCCGCCTGCGTGCTTGGTTCACAGCTCGACTTAAATGATTAAAGCACAACAACAGTGAAAGGATAAAAATAATACAAAATGAAAATTGCATACAAACAAGTAAAAATGAAAAAATCTCATTCCATCCAAAATTCAGTGCCTGCTTTGGCCTGGACTGTTCACATGTCGAGAGTTCACTGTAATCGTTTAAAAAACAAACAAACAAAAAAACAAACAAAAAAAAAAAAACACCTTGTGACCACTGCAAAAAAGCCTGATGAATAAATCTAAAGTGTTTGGGACCAACCATCTCGTAGGTCTGCATGGCCAGCTGCACTTTGTCGTCGCTGAACTCTTTGCACTTGCTGTAGGCGCTTTGGATTTTCTGCAGATGCTCCACTCGCTGCTCTGACGCCAAGTTTTTCACCTTGGCTATGTACTCCTCGGCCAACTTGTTGATCTCAACCTTCTTTTCTGGAAGGAGACCATATTTGGATATTTTTGCATCATTACAACACAATTTTAGCCATGCCTGCATTCAATTTCGTGTAGACCTGGGGTGTGTCACTTGGAATCTTAACAATAGGCCAACAATCATGATTCATGAAACAATCATACTCCAACATGTAGATGGCATTTGTGGCAAGCTTCGGCAGGCCTTGAAAACCGACATGAAGGTCAAAAACTGATAAACGTGATTTAAATGATCACCTTCAGTCCTATTGTCCAGGTCTCGCATCAGTGTAAAGTTCCTCTGCAGTTCACATGGCAGGTTTTCGATACCTAAACGCAGGTGACATTTTAACATATAGTTACATCAGTTGCTTCTTTCTTGATATGAATACATTTTATAATACATGTCATTTATAAATAGGTCAGTCACTATTGATTTTTTTTTTTTTTGCACTAAGAGTCACTCCGACTACTAGAGAGAAATTCCCTCTGTGTACTTTTGCCAATTAAGAGATACTAATTATTAGTGTGCTTCTTGTTTAACATAAACAAATCCCAGACAACATAACTTACTTTCCAGAAGTTTTGGTTTACACTGCTGCAATGCATAATATTGACAGCTATTTCCAATATTTCTCTTTATTTAGCCACATGGTATTAGATTGTAAATACATACACATAGCATGGATCTAGAATTGATCGATTTAGCCGGCGCGTAAATGGTTACTGAAAAAAAGGCGGCTGGCAGAACCAACAGGTTGCAAGAGCATGCTGTGCATTAAACGTGACTTGGCGAACATAACACTCAGAACGAGTGACGTGTCTAAAACGGGCACTTAAAACACGCCGATGACCATTTTACGACGCCGTAGCTAACTTATTTCACATGTTGTTAACTTAGAGCGGCGGTGGGCGAGGTTGCTAAATGCTAAACTAGCCCGCGGGTTGACAGCGCCTTGCTGTCACTTTACAGCCCGCCACGAGAATGAGTCCGTAAAACGGTCAAAGTATTCGTTTCATTGTGCGTAGCGGATACTCACTGTCTAGATAATGTTCCAAATATATTGCCGTCGCCATTTCGGATTAGTTGCGTGAAGCTTGCTGCATGTGACGTCACGTCGTTAGATCTGCCAAATTGTGGGGCAGCAAGTAGCCGAGTGGTGTTTGTTTTGGAACACGAGAGCGACCGCCGGAGAGTGGCGAGCGGAAACATGTGGTACAGTAGTACAAGTACAACCGAATACGACTTTGCCCGTTCGTTCCTCACATGCGCAGTGGGAAGAAAGCGGTGACCATGATATCTAAATACAGTGTTGTACTTTAAACCGATAAGTATTGACCACCGTATTTGAATAGACAAAATACTGTTCCAACCACACGACTGCTTCCACGTGACTACTGTAGAAAACAAATTGATTAAAACGAGGCCCTCTTTTTTGCTAGCACTTTCCAAAGCTGTCAGCTGATGGCTTACGTCACTGAAAAAATAAACAGAATTTTGACTCGGAAAAACACAACATCCGAGGTCACCCAACACTAAAAGCCTCGCTTGAAGGTTGAACGCACACTTTTTTTTTTAAAACAACGTGGCTCACGTTTTTCATCAGGGGGAGGGTGTCTTTTGTTATTAGTAGTTGTAATATTTTAGAAACCATCTCACTTCCGCTTTTAGGTTTTAAGTTGAAGCCTCCATAACATTTCCACCACGACAACAAACCAGGCAAGTACGACTTTTTCTCCTGAAATACCGACACGTTTTGAATACGACGGACACTTACGGACACATTTCGATGGTTTAAACGCTAAAATGCGAATAGGTTCAATTAAACGGCGCTCAGACAAGGCGGCATACAATACATCACAGCTATGCTTTCACAGCCGCTACAGCTGTAGCAAAGCGCTTTACGGAACATTTAACATTCAACAACAAATATACAACAGAACGCATAACATAAAACATTGACCAAAATACGCCTTGTTATTCGAATATGGTCGAAGATGTCTTTTTAAACAGCGTAATGTGGAAGGAAGGGGGCCGTTTTTAACTCACTCAAATTGTGATGGTAACATTTCGTATTCGTGTTTGTACATGTGAATTTATAAAAACTAGCAGAACAAATCTGAATCGGGGCATCCTGTGGAAAAGCTGCAGTGGTCACAAGATTTGTTTGGACACACCACACCCACTATCATGTCCACATTGACTGACTGTTTCACAACCTTGAAAAACACAAACAGTATTTTAAAATAGAAAAAGAATCATGGCAGGCTATCAAACAAAAAGACCACTAAAAAAATAAAATGGATACGGTACTATACGCAGTTTAATTGCTATCTACTGGAAGAGTTAGCAATGCATAGATAGACATTTTTTGGTACAGATTAAGTGAAATTGGACATTTTTTATGGTCTGACGCAATTTGTTTGTGTTTTTAGGTGACTCCAACATGGCTATGGTGAAGAGTGGCTGGCTCCATAGGCAAAGTAAGGAATGTTATATGCACAACTGTCATTATATCACAATTACAGCACTACTGATCACTTTATTTTGTTTGCCGACACTGTGGGTCATTTGCACAGATGTCACTGTTGATGTGATATCACCAAATGCTGCTTGTTGCCATAATACTGTACTAGTTTGATACGGTTGATAATGATATACAGTACTCTTAAACAGATTGGAAACTTGGTTAGGGCAAAATGGAACAATCCTAAATAGTTCAAGTCCGGCTTGGAGGAAAGGAGTTATTTTGTGACCATTGGAAGTTTTGAATCTTATCAAATGCCCATGACATGACATAACATGTGAGGTCCCTCAAAGGTCAGTCCTCAGACCCCTTTTGTTCAACTTGGGAGTGCAATGTACAGCTATTTTTTGAAATGTAGGGATTGAAAGTAAAAAAAAAAAAACAGAAAAATACATCCTCAAGGAATGCGCAGCTACCTGAAAAATCTACTCAAGTACTGCAACAAAGTATCTGTACTTCCTCGACAGGTACCATACTGCGGCGCTGGAAGAGGAACTGGTTCGACCTGTCGTCCGACGGGCGGCTGGTCTTCTACAACGACCAGCAGCGGCGGGACATGGAGGACGACATCCACATGAGGATGGACTGCATCAACATCCGCAGTTCCGCCGCCTGTCAAGGTGCCCTTTTATTGAATTCAGAGTACGTGACGGCGATGACGTATTTGGTTCGTGACATCTCTTTCTGTGTCGGGGGCGCAGAGTTGAACCCTCCAGACGGGAAGACGCGCGACGCTTTGCTGCAGATCGTGTGCAGGGATGGAAGGGTTATCAGCCTCTGTGCAGACAGCGCAGATGATGCCTTGTAAGAGCTCTTTAAAAAAAAAAAAAAAAACACTCGTTTAATCATTCTTATTTGATATGGTGTACTTTTTCGGGGTGTAACTGTCCGAAAACCTCTTGTACTTTGGATTTTAAGGTGACTGTTCTGTTCACTTTGGTACAGTCATGGAAGAAAATGTAAAATGTTAAAGCATCTTTGTACCGCACTGAACTATCTGAATCTGAACACTCCTCGTAGTTTCTTTTTTTTTTGATAAGGAGATTGCAGTTTCAAAATGGCCTCTATTCTTCTTTACAGGGCGTGGACTATGGCGCTGCAGGATGCCAGAATTAACACGGTGAGAGTCTGCTGTCGTTAAAAAAATAAATAAATAAATAAATAAATAAAACGACAGTGATCCCCTGTTCATCATGGTATTTACATAATTCGAGTTTAAAAAAAAAATTATAGCGTTAACAGTAGGGTTAGAATTTAAAAAAAAAAAGAGGTCACAAAGTGTCATGTAATCAAGTAAACTACATTTACAAATACAACACTATTTTCTGACTAACTGAGGAATAGTTTCACCCAAAATTCTGCAAATGGGTGGAAGCAACCTTAACCCTTTCAGGGACAGCGGTTACTACAGTGGACAGCTTATCAGGTTGTCAGGTTACAGGTTATCATTATTTGTGCATGAAAGGGTTAAAATAACTTCCCAAATGCTTTAGAAACATCTAAACATTTAAAAACTCTGGGAGCTGACATCACTGATTTTATTTGACACCTTTAGATGGTCGCGGCTCCTCAGGTGGGCTTTTCGCCGGAGGTGATGGCCTCCGCTCCGCCGCCATACTCAGAATACGCCCCCCCGCCCCAGGTAAAGACAAATTCTAAGTCATGAAATGATTGTTTTGTGCCAGGCCGTATGAGAACTCTCATGGTCATTTTTTTTTTCATCAGTTCTACACTCCAGGCCAGTATGGTGATTATGTGGCAGCTTCTCCGCAAGCGACGCAGATTGTGTACGCTGCCGATGGGCAACCGTACGCCGTTGCCTATCCTTATCAGTACCAAGGTAAGGGCCATTTTACTAACAAACACGTGAGATGACGTGTGAGAAGTGAAGTGGAACCGCTAAAATCAATCAAAAGCAATCAAAGTAAATATGTCGAAGGAGCATTTAGCTGTAATGCCGCACACAAATAGAATAAGTTGCCAAGGAAGTCAAGTCAGCTCATGATTTTAAAACCTGGCTGATTTTTATCCCCCCCATTCATTGATGAAGGTCTTTGGGGCGTTTAAAAAAAAAAAAAAAATTGTTTTTTACTTGGTAGGTGGCTACGGCGCGCCCGGCGTCAACCACGTGGTGATCCAGGAGCGCCAGCGCGACAACGGCGGCGACGTGGCCATGGGCATGCTGGCGGGAGCGGCGACGGGTCTGGCGCTGGGCTCGCTCTTCTCCGTCTTCTAAAGTAGCCTGTGCATTGGTATTGGTCGACCAGAGCAAAGATGTATTCCACCCTGCGGCGATATGGTTTCCTCTCTGCATACGAAGCGTTCTTGACGGTCCTAAAATAGTCACTTAACCTGCGCACTTTCTGCAATGCATCGTGTGAGTGATGGCCTCTCTATCCTTTAGGTGTGTGATGTTTGACGTGAACCGACTTAAACCCCCCCCCACACCGCAAAAAAAAAAAAAAAATGGAATCCAGTGGATCCTCCAAGATGCTGGATGATTAGTGTTTCCAGAAAGGAGTCACAGCGCTTCACTTTTTCCACATTTACTTATGTACAGTGAACCTCCACATATTTGGAGTTTGACCCTTGTGAAATTGCTTTTTTTTTTTCCAGAACCCATTCTATATTTGCTGAGAATTTCAACTATTCACTCGTTGTGAAGGAAGTACAGTGGCATCTACACATTCACCAATTTGCTGATTTTCTGTCAGGAATCCCTTCTAGAGACTTAACATTATGAATGGAAGAGAATTTCTCATATTGTACTGATCATCACACTTTTTTTGGGGGTCATCACTGGTCACCTTCTGTGGTGGCATCACACACACACAAATAATTTTCAGGTTGAACTCTAAATTGCAGCACTTTTAAGGCGTTACACTTTGGAGGTTCCATTGTAAAACAAACACACAAAAAAAACAACTCCTTGTTTTAATATGCACACACTGTACTTTTTTTTTATCTTGAAAGCCATATCATTTTTTTGTGTTCATTTTGTTTTGTTAAGTATATTGATAATGTTATCCATTGGATTTTTAAATTTTTTTTTTAAATGTTTTGTGGTTGTAGAACATGGGACAGTTTGAGATAATGGACATATGACAAAGTTTGCCCTCCTTGTGAATTACGTAGCTCAATCTTTCCGGTACACGAGCTTACACTCCCGTTTTTAGCTTTCGTCCAAAGAAAGAAAAGTTTTCGGCGGGCTGCTTTGTGACATCCTATCTCAGTGACTTCCCAATTTCCTCACCTATTCTCAGTTGTCTCTTCACTTTTCACTGGCTGAGGCATCTCGTGAAAAGTGACGTCAAATGTGACAACATTTTGTTTTACTGGCAGCTCCTGTCGAGTACGTTTCATTTCAACAAGTGTTGGAGCCGATTCTGTTTGTTTGTCCAGAGATCCGGTTGCGTTTCTGTTCACTTTTGTTATGCGGTATTACAAAGCATATCATTTCAAATCGGTCCGAGATTGATTCTTGATCCGTTCTCAGTCAAAATAATCTATTGTGAATTAATAGCACTAACCGAAGGATGTTAATATTTACAAATGCAAATGAAGCTAAATGTACTCACATTTGAATATCCCTGCTCAATGTATGACAGTTCATCACAAAGAGATGTATTTTAACAATTAAATAGATTCACAAGATGATGAATGACTGCGTTTATTTTCAGGGTTTTGTTCCAAGAACACATGGTAGGATACAACAGAGTCAAAAAGCATGAATCTGTCATGCGTTCTTATTTAATCCAAAGCATATTGTGCCGTTCCTTCTGGCGTGCACAACTTAGCCACCTGGGGACAGTACATGGGCCAATTCATACTTAGGTCACACCTATTTTCCCGCCTGGATGCAGCAGCTAATCGTATTGCAAGGGGGCGTGTCCTGTCTAGGACTCAAATGAGATTCAAATAGTTGTTCTTTGCAGAGGATAAAGAATACAGTATACTGTATATCTGACTATTTACATGGTCTGCCTACATGCGTTGCTGCAATGATTTTGTTGAAATATCTGTTGCGTAAAGTGTTATAACAGCCATATATTGCTTATGTTAGCATTAGCCTTAAGCTAGTGGACTAAAGGCCAAGTTATGTGGTTGTTTTCAATGCAAAATGTGTAATTCTCAATTTTATGTTCACTTTGAATGTACAGTATGACAAAAAAAAATCGTCCTAATGACAGTTTCCATCTCGAAAATATCGTCAGTTGTGTGACTCATACCTCAGGGCACCAGTGGATATTGTTATCAAGTTGTGATTTTAGTGCAAGCAGACGCGGAGACAGGAACAGCGATTGTCATCTGCTGTCACGTTCAAGACTTTGGGACGCAGAACCCTCAAGATGGGTTGACTTTTGGCAAGGTCGGCTGGGAGTTGGTCGTTCTGGAAACACACAGGTGCGAAGAAGAAAAGGAAGTGAAGTCGACGTCGCTTCCGGTCTTTGGCGCGTTTCAGCTTTCAACCTGGTTGACGAGCGAGGGGTCGGCGTTCGCACCAAGGAGAAGCTGAACGCTCTGGACGCTTCCGCCCTCGACGGCAGCGTGGAGGGCCGTGGAGCCATTCTGTAGACGAACACGAGTCAAAACACATTTGGAAAATACTTTATTTTTATCAGGGGGGAGCGTACCGAATCATGATCAGGAATACTCACCTACATGTACTTTTCATTCCATTCAATTATATTAATTTATTCTCAACAGTGAAATCCCCCCCCTTCCCCCCGCTATTCGGAATATCGCAACTGAGCCCTTGAGCAAATTACAAATGTCCGTGAGTAATTGACAACCTCTCTAAAAGGATGCTGACAAAAGTCCATATTATCTAAATGAAACTCCTCAACTTAACTTCAACATAGTTCCTTGGAAGCAAGATGCCACCAAGGCAATATCTCCGCGCCGCTTAAAGTATGTGATTGCTCGATATTTTATCCAATCAAATTTCAGCCTTTAAGTTGTTCCCATATCAATCTTATGTAATTTGAACTATATTAACAATGGGACCGTTTCTTGAAATAACATTGGAATTTCCACCCTTCGATGAAGTCAGCCTTTGTAACCTTATTTGGCGTGTATGAACTAAAGTTCAGTTCATTTGTAGTAATCTGCACACATTATTGCACATAATACTCAGTATTTCCGGTGAGTCAAAATGTTTTTGTCATCAGCTAAATATCGCTTCTGAACTGTTCCAGATGCTGTATGTGACACAGTTGCATCCTGGTCTATTGTGTTTTGGTGTAGTACAGTATCTATCATTGTGACATGCTACAGATGCTATTAAGAAGTTTTTAAGTGTCTACTGAAGGACTGCCACCAATATATATTTGATATATTTTAATGGTTGGCACACGTTGGTCTACCTTGAGGAGGCCAAGCGAAGGAGAAAACTTGAGGAGCTCTTCAATGACACTACTGTGTCCCTTCATAGCCGCTTTAAATAACGCCGTGGAGCCATCCTCGTGACACAGAAAGCAAATGAACGTCAAAAGAATGCCAAAATAGATGATATTATGTGAGACTGACCCTCCAACGTGAAAAAATATCGGAAGTCATGCAGCGGCAAAAAGCACCAATTTTGTGAAAAGGATTAATTCTCAGAATTGGAACTCAAACACTAGGAAAATAAGTAAAAATAACTTCTCCATTGGAATGAATGTGAATTTGATCACTTAATCTTGGAAGAAAAAAAACATGATTTTATTAGGAGTGTGCAGGGGAATCTCCATAAAAAAAGTTGCCAAATCAGTCAAACTAATTAAAAAAAAAAAAAACACCCCCGGATTGCATTTAAATCTTCATCATTACGCGCATGAACCAGTGAGAGGTCAGAATTTTCTTGGTATTAGTGTAATGCTGAAAGGTTGCTTCTGTTTGGTTGGAATTGCGTCACGCATGCCCGGTTCGAAGGTCATGTGACACTTTACGGGACAAAATGTGTTCTAAAACATTAACAATTATATCACATTAAAATATAGTATCATATAATCCATACACAAATAATGCATAATAGGAATTTTCATTTATTACGATAAGGGATTATCCCTTATCGTAATAAATGAAAATTCCGTTATTATTCATGTATAGCTGTCATTCCACGCAACTGTTGATCGCTCAAATACTTCCATAAAATTCTTGCCGCTGTTTACATTCAATTTTATATCTATTGGAGACGTTTTCCAGTTTAAATAAAATATATATAAATCTAAACCTACTTCTCTGGAGGCGTCTCGGTCTGCACCGCGCAAGAGGAGCACTCGGACCGCGTCACTGTGCCCCATCTGAGCTGCCATCCACAGTGGGGCGGTGCCATCCTGCGAGACAGATGTGTTCGAGATTTTTGAACGAAGTACAAGAGTAAAAGTGAGACAGGGAAGGGCTCAATACCTCTCTTGGTTGATTCACTTTGGCGCCCGACGCAAGCAGGTGACGTATGACGGGCACGTGACCACCCTGAGCGGCGAGGAATAGGGGCGTGGCCCCATCCTACAGCAGACAAAAAAATAAAGGAAATTAAAAGAATAGCAGGCAAGTCCTAAAAAGGCAAACAAGGTGGAACAAAACAATGGATATATTGTATGTACACATATTGACAGATTACCATGATAACACAGGCATAGATTCTTTATCCTGTGTGGAAAAATGACCATTACTGCATCTTACCAAGTCACTTAGATGTGAAAGTCTTCTTTGTGCATTATTTGCGTCCGTATTATGTTTCCCATTGCTTTTATTGCCGCCCATGGCTCTTGAATAAACTCCCAGAGAGGCAAGATTACAGAAGTGTGATGGGAGCTACTCACGTTCAGCTGCTCGTTGACATTGGCGCCGTTTTTCAGCAGCGTCTCCGCCACGCTGGCGTGTCCGTGCTGGGAGGCAGCGGTGAGAGCAGTGCCTCCATCCTGCCAAGACACAAAATGTCACAGACAATAAAAAATAAAATAAAATATGGCGAGGGACAGTGCAATTGTGGTATTTCCACCAATTATTGACAGAATTACACCTTAGTGTGGAATTCCGTGGAGGCGCCAAATTCAAACAGGAGCTTGACGATGTCATTGTGGCCTTGCTGGGAAGCGAAGAAGAGAGCAGTAGAACCTGTCTGCGGGGAACCATAAAAACAACAACCATTAAAAAGACATGCAAGAGGAGGCCCACCACTGGATAAGCAACTTTTATGCTTGCGGACAAATTGTTGGGTACATGGTGTACCTGCCCACTCATCAAGTGTGAATTTACACAAGCATGTTGGTAAATTATTATGTGAGCTACCTATTGCTAAACTGACATAACAGTGGGGTTAATAACCAATCAGTAGTAATGGCCCCCATTGAGTCTCTCTTCCCATGAATCGGAAGGTAGCCACAGACTACACGATGTGAAAGCACACTTATTGATCGGTTGCGGCTGGCGATGAAGTGCTGCCTCCACGAGTGAAAATACAATTTTCCGTTTTCTTTCCGAAACACATTTCCACAAGTAGTGTCCGCTCCCCTCGTTGCAACACCCTGGCCGCATCATCACTGTAACAAAAGCCAGAAGTATAAGTGGGCGGGGTGATCAGTGGTACATTTGCATGGATAGGACCGCCCCCCTCAAAACAAGATTATTTTGGCAAGGTTTAATGAAAAAAAAATACAGCACACACATTTTTGATCCTAAATATATTTTGACCAAAACATGTCACCAATTTGTTATTTTTGTTTTAAATCATGGGAAAATTGCATATTGTGCGTTTTCTTTCGCGGCATCAACTCAATTTACAACTGTGCAGGTGTACCCAATGTTGTGACCCGTATGTGCGCCTCCGATACCTCTCTCTGGTAGTTGATGTCGGCCCCTTGCATGATGAGCTCTTTGACGCACTCTCTGTGGCCTCCGTAAGACGCCACCATCAGCGCCGTTGTTCCACACTGAATGGAAAGCAGCGAAAAGAGAAGAATTCGAACCGTCTCATCAAACTTTGCCTTGCTATCATCGGATTGAATTGCTGCCGCCGTCCATAGAGAGCCACACGTCACTGCTGCCAGTCACATGAAGTGAAAATTCTTCATTGGACAGGCATGCCAAATGACCATTAGCGATAAACGCTTCACGTGACAGATTTGTGTCTACGTTGTAGCATCTGTCCCCTACACTGAAAAACATATTGCGTTGAATTTACTCAATTGAATTTTGTCAAGTGGTTGCGCAAAATAAAACCATCTGGATCTGGATGTCACGTTGCATGGTGGTGGCGGACCCCAAAAAAAAAGCAGGCAGGAGGGAGGAGCACAGTGTACTTGAAGAAGTGTCTTGATAAAACACAGAAAACTAAATCCTAAACAAAGTCGTAACAACAAAACGAATCCAAAGTATCAAACAAAACCATCATTGAAGTTCAAAAAACTAGTACAGAACCATGACAGGACAAGCAAACAATGACCCGTCGGGAGGGAGTCCTTTTATACTACTGATTACATAACGACCAACAGGTGTGCAGCTGCAGGGAGAGCCCTACAGTGCCACCTGTTGGTCACAAACCAAAACATGACACTGGATCCATTTATTCAAGTAAACTACTATATACATCGACTTCAAAAATGTACCTGGAATAGATGATAAGCCTACTTAAAATGTTTTCTATTTGGATTTCGATATTTTTATTTCATGAAACCACTTGGTGAACTAAAATTGAATGAATCTTTGTTTTCAGCAAAGTCGTCGACTGGTAAGCACCTCCGCCGTCTTTCTGTGTGCGTTTTCTCTGGGTACTCTGGTTCCCTCCCACGTTCCAAAAGCATGCACTGATCACTCTAAATTGTCCTTTGGTGTGAATGATTGTTTGTCTATGTGTGCACTGCGATTGGCTGCCAACCATTTCATGGCAAGCGGGACCATGTGGGACAAGCCATTGCACCACAATAGGCAGATGTGTCCCGTCTTTCTGTTTTTGCATGATTAGAGCTCGTACTTTGTCCCTGCAGTCTGCATCCACTCGTCCGCTGTTGAGCAGCAGCTGGAGGAGAGCCACGTTGCCCTTGTGGGCCGCCCAGAACACCGCATTGGCCAGCGGCGTGTCCTTCTGGAGGAGACACACAAACACAATTTGTGAAAGATGAGTGGACAGACTATTTCGATCTGAAAGAAGCACTTGGAAACGAGCGTGCACATAAGCAGTGGGGCTTTGCATCATCGCATGCAAGCGGCCAATCACATTGGCCACGATGGGAAAAAAAAACCATGATCTGTGACACACACTATGGGAGGGAGCATATTATGCACATGTTATTATTATTATGATTGTACCTTGAAAGACATCCCGCAGCTTTCACGCTGTCATCTTTCTTCCTTCTGGTTCATTCTGAGCAGTGAAGCGTTGGCGTCTTCACGACCACAGCAGGCATGCGGCAGCAAGCACGCCAAGAAGTAAATAAGCTCTTCCTCCGCAGTGCTGCTCACAGACGTAGTTACGCCATTTAGCCACTGGGGGGCGCTGCCGACACAGGCAATTTATTATTTTTATTATTATTTTTTTAAACTATTTTTAATGCACACGTAAAGAATACAGGATACAGTCGCCGGATCGTTCCAGAGTGCCATTCCATTTAGCATAAAAAAAGGACACATAAAGCAGCTATATTGTATTTATAAATAAATCAATAATAAAATAAAATACAATTTATTAAATGATGTGAAAACAATTGTAAATAGCACTGCGACCTTATCCATATTTGTATTTATATTGCACTTAATTGAACAGTGTTTTTTTTTCTTCTTTCTACCCACAATCTTGCTGCTGTAGGCTGTAAATTTCCCCAGTGTGGGACAAATAAAGGATATCTTATTTACGATCCCTCCATTTTCAACAGGAATAGGGTCGGGGGTTACTGGAGTCGATCCCATTTGACTTCGGGCGAAAGGCAGACTACACCCTGAACTGGTCGCCAGGGCACATATAGAGACAAACAACCATTCACACCCACATCCTCACTGAGTGGGAACCGATCCCACGCTGGCCGCTCACAAATCAGGCGAGTGCATCACGACCCCATAAGCGACTCGATTATTATGTTAGAGTGAGACCAGCAAAAAAAAGATGAAAAATGTGCCGTAAGCGGATGTCACAAGGAGCTACTTGAAGGATTTACAAGATAGCAGCTCCTCCCTACATCACAATAATGATACTACAGTATGTTACAGTATTACACATTTTGACCTCAGTGTAGCGCCCGTCTTAGTTCTGTTGATTGATGTGCAAGGTAAGTTATAAATTTGCAGTGCAGTGACACATAAGGGGAAGACATATACACTGCCCAGGTATAAGATCACAGCATGTACTGTTACTCCAAAAACATGGCGACCCCTCACCCACCACCCCCCCCCCCCCCCCCCCCCCCCCCCCCTCC
>CAAKHF010002737.1:10406-21446 GCA_901007745.1 Hippocampus kuda
GCAAAGAGAAAGGGGGGGGGGGGGGGCGGACATGGTTCATTGAAGCGGCAGCACCAGTGCAAAGTCGCGGACAAAGACCTGAGAGCACCAGGCATTTGTGCTCTCAACCTCAAATTATTTTCCATATACTTGAACGACGTATGCCGTTGTCGTACGCATAGTCGGTGAGTTTCCATTCAAGGTTTGTCATGTACACTCGTTACCATCAAATGAGTAAAAAAAACAACAAAAAAAAAAGGTTATAAAAGACATTCAAGTCGACTGCACGCTTCATATCCGATTGTGTAACCTCAATGATTCTCAGTGACTCTAATCGCCTCCCCCCCCCCAAAAAAAAAGTGAAGTACACATCACGTTTCCACTGGTATTTGCTCTTTATCGAATGTTGTGGATGATCGCGGCTCATTTAAAGCCAAGGCGGCAGATAAAATAACAGGAGCGGGCATCGAGGGGCGAGACGGAAATGAAGATAAAAGGAAGATGGATGCAGGTTGGGGGGGGGGCGGAGGGTGGCGCGGGATATCAGAGGCAAGCGCGGTGACAATGGGAGGCCAATGAAGAGCGATGACAGAGCCCAGTCGGCGCGCAAGAAATTTCGAGAGATTTTTACTCATTACAAAAGACGAGCACAACAAGGGGAGACGGTATTAATCAGAGCTCAGCACTAATGAGGCATTAAGTCATTACACGAGAAGAGAAAGAGACCCAAAAAAGGAAAAAAAAAGGGAGGGAGACAAAGGAACGCGCCATATAAATTAATTAGGTGGGAACATTAGTGGGGAAAATGAACATTTTGGACGGATGAGGCGGCACAGTCGAGTGAAGATGTGACAGCGGGATGAATAGAACAGAGCGGCGTCCTCACTTCTGTTGTTAATGGAGTCACCCGACCTTTATCCTCAACAACTGTGCACCGAACAACCATTTACGATATACGTGGCCGCCAAGGACATGTTGATCAGCAGTTGATCAACACACAACTAGGACGGTTCAATACTGGTAGTGCACAGGTGTCAAACTCGAGGCCTGGGGGGCAGCTCTGGCCCGCCACATCATTTTATGTGGCCCGCGAAAACAAATCATACGTGTCAACTTCTATGATCCTTGCTCAAATTTGTCCGGTGTGATAAGTAACGTTGAGATTTTGCAATAATTTTTTTAAACCTTGTTTACACTCATGCAATAATTGAACAAACAAAAAACAGTTGACTGATTTCAAAACTAGTAATCTAACAATTTGATCAATTATTCGGTTTCACTGTCGTAATGGTCCTCCGATCAAAGACGTAACTTCAAAGTGCCCCGCGACAAAAATGAGTTTGACACCCCCTGCCGTCGTGCCTTCTCAATAATATTAAGATGGCTTGCAGCGGCAGTACATACTTCACGCCTCGGCTATTTAAAACCATCATTAGAGCTTTTTATATGTTTTGTAGCCGAATCTTTTTGTGATCCTAACATCCCTCTCTTGCTGCCTCAATGGAGCTTCTACATCTTATGATTTATTTTTAGCCACCAACATCCGTCCGCTTTCTTTATATCTCTTCATCTCGCCGCCCCGGAGATGACAAACAGTTTGGCTTTAATTAAAATGCGTTTAAAAGGCCGGCTTGACATTTGACCTCTGCCGCCGCCCATCCTTCCTCCGCTGCGCTAGTTTCACCTCTGGCTCGCTTTCTCTCCATCTCCCCAGGACTCTGACCTTGTCCTCACCTTCAACCTGTCCATGCATCGCTCCTGGTGGATGGAGAACGGCCCCGGGTGCAGGGTGACCCCCATCAGCCCACCTCCTTCTTGGGCCCCCGAGGACCACCGATACATATCGATATCCGGGTGCCTGATGGACTTTCAGTTTGTGGAAGTGGCTCATTCCTCGCTGCAGATACTCCTGGCTGTAAGGACAATCGCAATCCAATTCTGGCGCTGCCTTCGTCAATTCGAGAGAGCAATTCGAGTAAACGGTCCTAACTTGATGGGTCGTCTCTTCATCCCGTCTTTTACATCTTATCATAATACGTTTGGAATGGCGTGATTAGGGCTGCGACGATTTATTTGTATAACTCGAAGCAAAATCCTTATCCCACAGCTCTGCGGTGACCATTTTTATGTTACTGCTGACGCGAGATAAGTTGGTGCGGGGAGGAAAAAAAAAATTGCATAAGAGACTCTCCGAGGTTTGGGGATCATTTCACGCTGAAAAAAAAGGAGATAAAGTGCAGAGCAGAACTGGCTTACACAACAGCATGCCGACAATCGTCGAAACAACTTGGGATAACATACACATCGGCCAATTAGCTTAACGCTGCCGGTTATAGACGACTTTGAGTGAACCTGACATGCATGTAACTATAAGTAGAAAGCAATAAATAAAGCTTAAGCTAAACATACATTTACTTTTATCACTACGTGTTGAATACGCAGGGTATGTGAACGCAGGTGAACAGCAAGACAAACTCCATCTTCATGAGCTAGGAAACTGAGCGTCTTGCTCCTTTATCCTCCCGACTACCAGTAGTTCAAATTTGTCCACTGTAGAGGACATTTGTGAACCTAAATATCTCCCACCCAGTGCATCCAATCGCATTAACTCCTTTTGTTACTCTAAAGAGGACATTTAGTGCTTTCCAATGATACCAAATTTGTAGGGGTTAGAAAAAGTAAGAAAATGGCTTCCCTCAGAGCAAGCATTTTTTATGGGAAGAGGAAAAGTAATACTTTTTACCAAACACATTTAGTCTTGAAATGTTGTTGGCATTTTAATTATAAGACTCTTATGAACACGTTAAAGTGTTGTTTGAGTTGTTTTAAGTGTATTTGAGCCTGTTTAAAAAATGTAGTGGGATTTCAAAAATTTCTTTTGGAGTAGTACAATTACTTCACATAGATTGGGGAATTTCAAAATAAATGTGATTGGACAACATTTTTTTTCCCTGGTAGTCAGGAGGATATTACGATCGTCTTGAGAGCTTACAGTGAACAACTGTGACATCAGCTAGATGAAATTGTTGAATGAATGTAGAAAAAAAACCAAATTTAAAACATGTATTAGCTTCTTGTAACCAAATAAATACAACACAAATCGTCCAGTGCCAAACAACAGACATAAACGCAGCTCTAAGTGTGACAATGATAAACAAAGCATTTTCGCGATCCTTTCGCATGCTAATCAGCTTGTTAGCACTAACTTAGCAGCATTGCTACGTTCGTACACTGTGCTCCGCGCTAGCAAGTTTCAGGGACAACACGAAAATTATCTCCGAAACAGATTTCTAAATACCTCTAAACAGTAACACAATCCAACTTACAGACATTGCTTTCGAAGGTGGACAGAAAAAGAATGTAACACAGGAGGGCCAGTTTGAATGGCCACAGTCAGACCAGGTCTGACAAAACACGACATTTACTACCCACAATACACTGCGATTGCCAACAACGTTTTCGGAATAAAATACAAGTAAATAACGATGACTAGATGGAAATTATTTTAAACACAATTACACTTTTGCGTGGAATAGCATGAATTATGACGTTTCAAATCAAAAATGTTTTGAACCCCCCTTTTTTTTTCTTTTAACCGTATGAAACACCTTTGAAACTTTTACTGTGGGCAGAACAATACATACAATTAGTCTTTGACATTGCGTCTCATGACAACTCCAAATATTTTCCAGAAAAATGTGTCAAATTGTCAGAACTTCAAGCTAGCGCAGCATGGAGTAAACACAGAGTCTACACTTTGCTCAGTTAGACATGAAGCCTCTTCTGATACCGCCTTCTTTTCGTTTCATCTCTGCCAAAACGATTTCCCGCTGCCCGTCGCTCCACCCCGATCCCTCTCATGGCTTGGCCCTCCGGAACCTTTCCTCTGCGGCAAAACCGAGATCATTAGCGGGATCAGAGAAAACAACAGGGAGCGAAATAAAGAGCGGGATTGACGGAGGCCTGTCACCTCTCATCACAGTCTCGAGCCCGCTTGTCCACTCGCGCATGCCAATACGGATGCGCTTCCGTTGAATACAGCGCCGCATATACATCCATATACAATATCTGCGCGAGGGCATTCATTATTAAATCAGCAGGAATGAAGAAACGCTTCAGGTGAAGCAGGTGCCTCTGCACTCTCGTCTCTTTGGATGACAGCCTCGCACCGCCGTGGCAGTTGACAGTGATACTTATAGCGTGGCGGAGTGCCAGGCCGCCACGCAGCTGTACCACCATCTCACCGTAATTGGTGCGCGGAAAGGCTGTCATGCCTCATGAGCGCGCACACACCGCGCAACCTGACCGCCTCGTCGACAGACTCGGCCCGGCCTGGCCCGGGCGGTTTAAATTGGTAGAAACGCTGTCAAAATTCTGAAAGGCATTCATTCTGCGCCTCCGCTCGCTGTTCAAGTCCGGCGGTTATGTTGTAATTATTCTGTAGTTTGCTATGCAGGCTTGTTTGTCGAGTCTGTTAAATCAAGGTTGGGGTGTACAAAAATGTGATGAGAAAGCCTGCTGCTACAGGAATTTTCAAAAGTAATGCTCTGTACTGTCGGGGTGGGACAAAATATCGTAATTGTCGCAAGTATGCAGACTTGATACAATTTGGAGCTAGCATCATGTGAATGTCAGTCGGTGAATGACCCTTGTGAGGATAAAGCCGATCGGAAAATGGATGGATGGTAATGTTTTAGTACAGGCTAACTTATGTTATTACTGGAATGCAGGGGTGTCAAACTCGTTTTTATCGCGGGCCACATTGTCGTTACGGTTTCCCTCAGAGGGCCGTTATGAATTTTGGGAAACCATATAAATGTTTAATCCCCTCCACATACATGTATTACATACACAGCGCAACAAAAAATTGATGAATACCTAGTTTTACAATCAGAAGTCAAGAATAGTGACCGTTATTGGGGATTACATATGACAATTTTAAATTTTGGTTCAGACTTTAGCAAGCATCATGGAACTTGACATGCTTGATTTGCTTTCAAGGGCCACATAAAATGGTGTGGCGGGCCAGATCTGGCCCCCGGGCCTTGACTTTGACACCTTTGCTGTAATGGACGGAAAAAGGTCAGCTGATGCCGAATACATTTCTTTCAATTTGGTTCTGATTCCTTGGAGGTTTAAGTCCAAGTTGAGGGTCTATTTTGCAAGACTCAACCAGTCCAGGTCCAATACTAATGGTGCCAAATTCTCGTGAGATCACACGGCGTCGAGAGAAGAGTTTTGCCGTCGTCGCTTGCCGCCGTGCGCTACCTGACGACTCATTAGCAAGACAAAGGAAGTGACGATAAAAGCTTTTCCTCTCTGCAGCTAAAGACTAGATTAAAAATTCCCGACACTGCTTTGCCTTGTTGTCTCCAGATGACAATTGAATACCGTACTTCTTAATGGACGAAATCATCAAACGCAGAGGAGCTGGCGTTATCATTTCGACATGAAGATCTGATCTGAAAGCAAGCAGGAGGAGCATTTCGGTGTTGTGGAGGCGTTGCGGCGCCACGTTGTCAGCTCGGTGGCGGGGAAAAAAAAAATGTTCTGCTTCTTCTCCTGCACAATGAGAGCGGTAATTGAGACGAGAGGCATTTTTAAGACCGGGCTTCCAGTCGGTTGGGTCTTGAGTGTAATTTCTGTGAGTGGTAGGAAAAAACAAACTTCGAACAGAAAGGGGGATTATTTGATCAGCCAAAAATCATCTTTTCTTGTTTTTGGTTGGCCGGGGCCTGCACTCAAATCAACCTATTTTTCGTCGTCAGAAAATCACAACTTCTCATGCACCGTAATTTTCTAAAGCCAGATGAAGTCATCATGTGATGTGAAGATTTCCCTGATTCCCTGATGATTTTTTTGTTTTTTGGTTCTATAGTTAACTCATTCAATCCCGAAGACGTTTTTACACGTCTTTTCAGACTTGGTCTAGAATTGGCTGAATGAATTAAACATAGTGGGTATTTTTTCAGAGCACACCTGACGACCTCTGACGGCACACCGGGTTATGAATCACCGCTCTACCCGAGCGCTTCCCTTCCCATACAGATGGCTGCCAAAAAGCTGTCCCCGACTTTACTGGCCTTTATAGCTTTTGACAAGTGCAATGCTTGGTGGCGATAGGGCTGATAATAACGCCTCAAGTGACCACAGTCAGAGGGACGAAGCGTGGGCGGTAAATCCACACCAGCGTTCCGGCACGCAGTCTGTATGTTTTCATTTCATGCACACGATGTTGACGTCCTTTGCGCCCCGATGCCATCGTTAGGGTCAAAAAATCCCCGGGAGCAGGTTTTCCGCAGGGCGGATTAGCGCTTGCGGCGGCCGCTTATTATTCAAAGATCAAGGAAGGAGAAAGAACAATGCCACGGCGTGTCACTCAGCCACTGTGCTCTGCTGCGCTAATCCCATATTTGATGAATAAGTAATAACCTGCGTGGGTCTTGTTTGGTTTGTCCAAGAAGGACATTTTGTCCCTGATTCAGTTCAACAAGAAGTTTTCAGTCTGTGCAGTGCTTCAAACTGCTTTGAACCCTTTCAGGGTCAGCGGTTCCTCCAGTGGACAGTTTCTCAGGTTGTCATTATTTGAGCAAGAAAGGGTTCATGTGGACGCCGTACTTTTCCGCTTCAATTGTTGAATCACGCTAGTGAAATGAAGCTCTTATGCCTATTAGGGTAAAATCTCGACGATAGAACGTTCATCACGGATACGCTAACAGATTTATTCCTGTCAAATGAGACACCTTGGCGACAGCGCAATTTATCAGCGGCGAGAGCACAGGAGGGATTAATAATCAGGCGGAATGTTTGTGCTACGGGGAAAAAAAAAAAGATTATCAGACGCAGACAGGCCACATCGGGGCGATTATGCGCACTTCTCATCATCTGCGCGAGAAGCAGGAAAAATCAGACTGAATCAATTAGGAATTTCAGTCGAGGCCGCCATCTTCACAAGTGACGATTCACTTTCGGCATCATTACAGAGCCCGGACGCTTTTCTTTTTTTTTTTTAAATGTGGCGTCAGCACATTTTAGCAGTCGTAAATTTGGATTAAGACAACCTCACCGTGCACACACTTGCTTCGTCAGGGAGGCGCCGGAGCACGGGTCCCATCAGGTCAGCTGTCTTTTGGGTCAGCTGTCTTTTGTGAAAACTCCTCTCGACGTCTGGGTACTGATTCATCACACTGAAAGTAAGAGTCAACATTTAACAGGGGAGTGCGTGGATCGCCGTCGCGTTGTGGTGCTACGATGTAACAAATGTGTTCCTCGGTCGGGAAGTACATAAGATGTAGCGCATTTTCCACACGAGAAGGCGCTTTGGAGTATAAGGCACACCACCTTCCATGAATTTTAAAACTGTTTTCATATATAGGGCGCGCCGCATTATAAGGCGCATAGAATATAAGCTCCAAGAGTGGCTGCGGTGGCATTATCCATCCACTAGATGGAGCTACTCTAAAGGGAATACAATACAATACAATACAGCAGAAGCATTTTGAATGTCAAATCCACTTCGGTCCTGCTTTTTATGGCAACAGAAAGTGATAGCTGCAGGTTTATTTTATAATGCACATCTTTGGGCATGATTATGATTGCATTTTGTCCGATGGTAAGTTAAGTTTGTTTTGCAAAGCCTCTCCATAAACCCCACTCACAACCCAGTCTCGACTTAGCACCTGCGCTAAGCTCGTCTCTCAGTTGAGATGCATCAACAATACTTGTTTGATACCAATTACTACTTTCCTATTATCCAGGGCTTTGGCGCCATCTTTGGTTGCAGAAAGAACACAATTGTGATAGGCGGAGCCCTGGCATGCAAAAATCTGTGGGTGGGCGGGCGGCGGGGGGGTGGGGGTACGGTACGGAAATGCCACCTACTGTGAATATTTTATCGAGAACATTTTGTAACACTTTGAAAGGAAATATTTGTAGTCACCTTAAGCAGCATGGCAAAAACATTCATTGCTCATATCGTTCTCCTCTAAGCATTTGAGGTGACAAAAACATTTTGCTGTGAGAACCAACACCTGCTGAGCAGCCCATCTTCTAAATGGGGCGAGGACGTTCTCTCGGACGAGCGCGTGTCCCCTTAACGTTTCCGCCCTGATTTACACATGTGCCTTTTGCGAGTCAAAGTTGGAACAATTATTTCTCGATAGGCTAAACTGCTCCCGCTGTCACCCCGAACAACCTTCCTTTTCCCCCCGACCCCCTTCTTTAGTTACTAGGTAACCATAATTCGGAAAACGGATAATGGATGATGCCACCATCGTCAGTGCAGTCGTTTCACAAGAGCCGCAGGCTCCCCCTTAATAGCTACAGCTTCCATAATCTAATTCATGGAATGTAAAGAAATGAAGAAAGCTTGGTTATGGTCTGGAGTTGCTTTTCTGCATCATCCGTTTCGTTTGTAAAACTATCTGTAAATGGGAAGTGGCATAGCAACAAATCTTAGGATGAAGCTGATAAAAAAATAACCTCCCTTGGCAGAGGGAAAGCAGCATGTATTCGAAAGAAAAATGTGCTTATTTTCCACCAAATTTACGAGTGTTTTTTTTAATGAGATGCAAAAAAAAAAAAAGTATCATCGGCAGACACCAGCAAAGGTAAGATAAGAAATGCACTACTATTGGTGTGACTTTGTATCTGACTGGGCTTTCTTCATCAGGAGACAATATAACCAGGCAACCTTTTTTTTTTTTTGTCAACAGGATATTGTGTTTACATGCATCAACACCGAGATGAAATACTTGAGTGGCTCGGAATATTAACAGGATATTAATGTGCATCGCAGCAGGGGCGGGGGGGTGCTCGCGCTTCTCTGCAGCCGGCCACACAAAAAGTGGTCAGCCATTTTCAGAGGCGATGAGCCTGCCGATGGCAGAACGGACGCTGCTTCAGCGTCCTGTCGAGAGCACCAAACGCTGTGATGTCGTATGGCTGGCATCGATTGAAAAATGTACAGATTGCCAGGTTAGCCATTTTTGGGCGGCATCACCAGCTACTGGCCTGTGACAGCGTTTTCTGTTAGCCGGGAACATTTTGAAAACAAGCAGAGCCAAGAAGCCTCATTTGGTTCCGGCCCGAAAGAAAGAATAAATACCTTACATTACTTCCGTTTAATTTATTCGGAATCTGAAACATGCTTTATTTGGAAAAATTACCGATTCTCTGTTACACCCGTCGACAGTATGTCACTTACGACGCAGATCAAGGCGTGCTTCTCGGTCACGTGATGGGTTACCACTAAAATGAAACCCGGGAGCTAGCAAAACAAGTAAAAAACAAAGGTCTTTGGAAAGTTCCTTTGGGAAGTGGAAAAGGCCCAGCGAGGAAACAGAAGAGGAGCCTTCGACTATGAAGAAAGAGAAGGCTGCATTTTATAGGCAGTATCAGGAGTATTTCTTAAAAGATGGATTTATCTCGACGGGACATTCCCACCCCACTCTGCATAATATGTGGCGATGGTGAGTCATATTTTTCATACGCTTTGTATTTACGGCGTATGTGGAACTGGGAGTCGCGGCTTGGAATTGAAGCGGATTTACATGGGACAAGAGAAGAGTTGCTTGTAGCGATCTTAATTTGAAGGCACGTTTAAACGTTACCATAGCGACCAGAGAGTGTTGCGGCCAGATCGGCTGTTCCTTGCGTCGTGATTCGTGTTTATTGTTATGTTTCGAAAATACCACCGTTTTCATGCATATCATTTTATTTTGTCCTATTTATCCGTCACGACTTCAAGGCCGGTCCCTGAAAATATTGTCTGACATCAAACGGGTCTGTGGGCAAAAAAGATTGGGGACCACTGCACTAGAGTACTGCTGTCCCTGAACGCGTTAAACAAACTGTATTCTTCTACTTTGTGCCACTCAACTGCTTGGCAACGCCGCAAAGCGCTATATTTCTTCTCACTAATTGACTTGTCAGTCATCGCGAGGACGTGGGCGACGGGAGGCGAGGCGAGCATAAAGGCAAGCCGGCCGCTTTGGGATGTGAACATTATTTACACTAAATGAGGTCGAGACCTTGAGACAAAAGCGGACCGCCGAATCGAGCTGTTTTGCGCACGCCGCTTTGGCGAATAGCGAAGCGGGTCAACGTTGTCTCGAAATGCCAGCATTAAGCGGGGGTCACTCGCTAACTCATTCATTCATTCGTCCGCCGGTTTCTGCACGTCGACTTTGTTTTTGATGAGGCCAGCCTTTGACCGCCGCTTCCCGCGCATCTGCCCCAATCGGAACCCTCCTCCTGGTTGCCATGGATACAAACCGCCAATGAGCAGGCAGATCAGAGCGCAAAAGAGTTCCGATCTTAGGTCGGATTCTTGGATCCGTGTCCTCTTTGCTACCTATAGAACGATCGAAGCTTGGTTTGTCGGTGAAAATGCCAAGGCTCTTTTCTGTATGTGTGTGTACGTCTACGTGTGTGTCTGTGCGCATTTGTCCAAGCGGTTGGAGATAACGCGGCGTTCTGATCCACTTACACGGGCCGTTCTTTTTCTTCGACTGAACTGGCGGCGCTTCGAGGACTCCGCTGCCTGTGCCGAGGTCACCTCCCTCAACGCTTTCATGTCTTTTTGTGTTTCCTCCAGTTGGCGGGCTTCATCTACGCCTGCTACGTGGTCAAGCTCATCTCGGAGGAGGAGGACAGCTGTGAGTGCACACACACACACACACACACACACACACACACACACACACACACACACATCTGTGGTATACATTGGGTGCTCTGACTGACAAGTTTTGGTGTCATCCACATTGAAGTCTGCGTTTACACTGACCCCCATAGCCAGGGGTCGGCAAACCAAAATGTTGAAAGAGCCATACAGGACAAAAACAAAAACAAATATGTCTGGAGCCGCAAAAAATAAAAGCTTTCTATAAAACTTACAATAAGGTAACACCTGCTGTATGTATGTAGGAGACTGGACTGTCTCAGAATTGTTTGTTATTCATTCCTTTGTTGTGTGTTCACAAACGCCCCCATAGAATTTATTTTGTAATTTCCTCACTTGATTTTTTTTTGTTTTGGTGCATTGTTTTCTCTTTTCTT
>CAAKHF010002742.1:1176-11641 GCA_901007745.1 Hippocampus kuda
GTGTGTGTGTGTGTGTGTGTGTGTGTGTGTGTGTGTGTGTGTGTGTGTGTGTGTGTGTGTGTGTGTGTGTGTGTGTGTGTGTGTGTGTGTGTGGGGTGGAGGGGGAGATGGGTGGTTACACCGATTTTCATGCTGGTTGTTGTTTGTTAACACAGCCGCAGTTTGTTTGGACATGGCAGAGCATCCACTTGTGAGAGCGCTCGCCCGCCGCCGTGGCCCTTTTATCAATTTGGATGGGCAAATGGTCACAGACGAGCGCCATGTTGAACATGTTTGTACACTGACGCTCGTACTGTATGTGCGTTGGCTGCTGTGTTTTCAAACAGGATTATGGAGCAAACACAGTACGGGGAAACCTCGTGATGTCTTCTGCCAATCGGGATGAATGAAATGAGAAAGAATTTTGCTCAAACCCCTCGTTTGCTGTCCTTTTTAGTTTGTGTCTGTCCAAATATGCGTTTGAGAGTCCTTTCCTCAGTCTGCCAGTCCAAATGTTGTCGTGTTGTTGTGTTTCGGCGTTGCCGTGGAGATGAGTGAGGCGCGCTAGGGTCGGGTGGGGGCGTCGTGGGGTCCTGACACCTGGCGTGCCACGAAAAGTGTGTCATGGCCGCGGGGGTGGGAAACCGGTGTGGTGCATGTGAGTCCATCTGGTTTTACAAGAAAGAGCATCAACGGTTGATGCTCTTGTGTATTTTTCGTTTTCGACCTCTCGTTTTTTGTTCCCTTGCCTGGGCTCTTGCCGGCTGGTATTGACCAAATATTTCTGAACAAAGAACTTTGACGGGGGACGCATTCGACATGAAAAGGAGCTACGTTGCTTTGTTAGCCTCTTGCTTGCCGTTTGCTTGTCACTTGTCACAAGGTTGAGTCTTTTGTCTGGGTCGTTCTTTCCGTCGCATTGGTGTTCGATTTCAATCAAAAATAAGACGTGACACGTTCATCGCAACCACGCGTCTATTATGCCTCCTCATTCGTCTCAGTTAGTCACCGGGGGCCGTTCGCTGGAAAAATAAGCATCTCCACTCAAATCAACGTCTCATTTTATCGCCATCAGGAAACTGTCATTTTAATCTTAATAGCGTTCTCCCTTAAATGGTGGCCCTGACTCGAACGGACACCTCAATTAGTCTTCCACTTGAATAAATGCACGCCTCCCGCCAATAGACACCTCGGAAAGGGCGGCAAATTTGAATCCCCGTTCTCCCGATATGCTAGCTTCGTCCCATATTCCCAAAAAACGCACGTTCGGTTCTTTGAAGACTAAACTGCCCGAAGGTGTGAACCTGAGTTGTTGTCGACGTGTGCTCTGTTATTTGCTGTCGACCATGTATTAGCAGTTTGTTTGTTTGTTTTTTTATTTTTTTACTTTAAATGATCGGCTTATTTGGTACATTTTAGCCCAGCTCTTCACAATTACACCTCGAGCACATGACAACAAAGCAGTTAAGCCCTCCAAAGTCCCGCCGGGCAACACGGGCGAGCGGAGAAAGAAAAAAAGATTATCTTGCTTTTATCTCACTTCAGTAGTAGATTAGCATGGCTTAGCTGGATGGTTTTTAGAGACGCCTGATGAAGACCAAAAAAAAAAAAGTTGTCTTTTTTCTAAACCGTGCAGAAAAGTCCAGTTTTGTGTCAAACGCGTGCAAGTCTGAAGCATTGATCAGCTGCTGCACAACGTGTGTGTGTGTGTGTGTGTGTGCGTGTGTGTGTGACCTGTTTGTGCAGTGAAGTGTAAAGTTAGCGGATGCGCTTTCAGGGTCACCGATGGTGTGGGACTAAATGGACCAGTCCGGGATTCCGTGGGACCGCCTACCAGGTCACAACGGTGCACAGCATGTGAGCCGCCATGACACTGATGGACGGCCTGTTATGGGCTTCTGTCCCTTTGTCGCGGTGGCGGGGGGGGGGGGGGGTACATCTCAAATGTCACCTCTCAAAATGATTCGAAGTCCACCCCTGATGTTTCAATTGTACAATCAAAGAGCTTTGGCGCTAGTTTTTAACAGCAGTCCCCTGGCACCAGTTCCACCAGTCAACACCAAATTGCGTGAACTTATATCATAGCAGGATGCCCAAAAAGAACCCGTGGCCAGAATCAAACAGGAAGCTGGCCATTTTAGTTCGAACGGGCCATTTCTTTTTAATTTCAGGACTCATACTTTGGGGAACACCAAGTAAGAAAAAAAAAAAAAACACCCCCCACCCCCAAATCCCCCAACGTCAGTTTCACCAACTTCATTTATTGCAGTTTCATTACTTGTCCCTGCTGGAGTTGCTGCTGCAGGAAACAGCCTCATGCTGCGAGTATACATGGCCACACGCGACTCCACGCTATAAGCAGTGGCAGTGTTCGAAAATGAATGACGCCCGTTCCCTGCCAGTCGTTTGTCTTAACTGTACAACAGCCTGCCGGTGTGGAAAATAAAACAAACAGGCGGCAATTAAGAGGCAAGCACTGCGGGAGGGAGGCCAAGTTTATCAGGTTTGGATCGGCCACCAGCAGCTTACCATACATGCATGCTGATGCGTTGTTATCGAGGCGGCCATTCCCTCTCGCGTGTGCGCATGTTTGCGTGTGAAGCCTCGAGAGAGGACATCAGTGGGCTGTGAGCATTTTCAACCTTCTTTCTTGCTCGACTGGACCTGCTCTCGACCGCGACGCCACTGCTGCCGAGGGCCGTCATCCTTGTGGACGCGCGCGTGCGCAAAAAGTCAGACACGCATGACGGGTGTGAGATATATGTAACTATGTCTTTGGGCCGCTAATCGCAGCAATCATTTAGTCTTGAAAAGGTAAATAGTGCATCTCAAATATTCAGGTCGTCATTCAGAAATCATACCGTATAACTTTGTTTAAATAGCACATTTAAAACAACAAAGTTGAACGAAGGTGCTATACAACTCAAAGGAAAGAACAAAGAAATAACATCAAAAATATAAAAATCTGCCTTTTGGCGTGTGTTTTAAACTCCTGCCGAGTGGGAGCTTGCTGAACATTCAAATGCAGCTCATTCCACAGCTTTGGAGCTGCCAATTTAAAATCCCGGTCTCCGCTAAGCTTCAATCGGGATTTCGGTACGGCCAGGGGAAGCTGATCGGAGTACCTGAGGGACCTTGAAAGAAGATACGGTTCCAATAAGTCGGAAAGATAGTCGGTTGCCAAGCCATCTAGGCACTTTAAAACTAATAGTGAAATGTTCAAGTCAATACTAAAAGGCACAGGACGTCAGTGGAGGGACAAACAAAAGTTTTACGAAGTCAAAGGCAGAGTAGACTGTCATCTGCATAACATTGGAAGGACATATCATGTTTTTAAAAAAATAATGTAGATCCTAGGGGAGCACATACAGCACCAATGAAATTGGCTCAAGGACAGAGCCTTGCGGCACTCCGCAGTCAACCTCTGAAAACTTGGAGCCTCTTGTTAGTTCACTTGATGAAATGAAATGTTCGTTCTTTTAAAATTTTGAACATTGGAATTGAATACAGCCGAACCTCGGCATTGGCATGGAATATGCAAAACATGTTGTGTCTGCTAGATACAAACTCACATTTGCGAGAGGAACACCAAAACACTTTTGCCGCATGTGTAATCAAAGTAAAGCACGGGATTTGCTGCCATCGTGCTTGACTTCCCTCTTGTTTATAGCAAGGAGCCTCTGGAGCTTCTTTCAGTAGGTTGGCTGAGGAGGACGCTGCTCATTATCTTCCCGTTGTTTTGTGTTCTGTGTTGGGCAATTATAGTAGACAGGCACAGTCTTTCCATAATGAGATCTCCCTTAAGCAGTCCGGTAGTTGTTGTTTTTTTTTTTTTTTTACCTGAATTCAAACTGTGGCCAGCACAACGCCTCGTGCGTCCTTTTGTGCCGTTTTCATGTGTTTTACTAATGGGGTGAAAACTTCTTGGGAAGAGCACCGCTTCACAGATGAAAGTGAGAGGAAGGATTGTGGGTTTTTTTTGAAGAGAGTACTGATCTTTGTTTACCATGTGGTGCCATCCTTTAAAGGAATTCAAGTACTGCTTTGTTTTTGTGTTGGCCCCTTATTGCTGTTCTTCATTGTTTGTTTTGGTTTTGTGTGAGCAGGATAAATGCGAGCAATTGCTAACAATTGGAGACATATAATCACAGAGGGCAAAAGTACTCCCACAAAATAGTCTTTTATTTACTTACGAAGCGCTCAACTGAGATAAATAATAATCACCGGACACGGCTTTGCTGCAAGCTAAATAGGAGGTCTTTTATAAATTTGCAGCGTTGGCAGTTTGTGAACAACTCTTCAAAAAGAGGCCGCTCTGAATTGGAATTTAGTGGAAAAGTAAACATAAAGAGATTTCTGTGTCGCTTGTTTAACAAACCTATCCTCACTTAGGCTGATGAAAGTAGACTAGCGAAATGCTAACACACAATGAAAAACACTTCAGATGGGTTAACGAAACTAGCATTGATGTCATTTGAACACAAATGTTTATACAATTTTTATTTTAACACTCGCGTTAGTGACACAAGCAGGCAGAGCATACAGTACATCAATGCTCACGGGAATATATTCTTTATCCTCTGCGGAAAAAGAACTGTTTGTTTTTGTTGTTCTGTTACGTTGTAATCTGTCAACTTTAGTGGATTTGCGTAAAATGTTTTGCTCAAGATCGTGATCAAGAATTGATCCAATGTAGGGTTTCTGATCCAAATTTATCCTCGACTGTGGGCCGAAATCGGGTCTGCAGAGGTGCGCTGCTTGGCTGTGTGATACGATGACAATTTTTAGTAGAAGTTCAAATTTGACCAACTTGAATTCTTGCGCTTTCGCTAGTAATACATCATTCTGTTGCCCCACAGTTTGCTCCCAGTACTCCCGAGGTGTCTTCGCCATCTTCGGCCTCTACGACAAGCGCTCGGTACACACGTTGACGTCCTTCTGCAGTGCGCTGCACATCTCCCTCATCACGCCAAGTTTCCCCACCGAGGGCGAGAGCCAGTTCACCCTGCAACTACGGCCATCCATCCGGGGGGCGCTCTTGTCCCTGCTGGACCACTACGATTGGAACAAGTTTGTCTTTCTCTACGACACCGATCGGGGTGAGTTTCGCAGTGGGATTTCTTGCTGTTTTTGCCATCCCTTTGTTTTGGTGGCAGGTATTCGTATCCTAATGAAGATAATATTTAGGGGTCCCGGGTTTATAATGAGTTGACCCACAAAAATATCTCAAGGACCCATACCCGAATAGAAAGAGCAAACTCGCCGTTTTGAATGGATTGGACAATTTATAGATTCCTCCTAGGAGAAACAAATTCCACATGATAGGTTCACTACTCAGTCAGCAACATGAAAATCTAAAGGCAACGTCTGTCACAAAAAAGTGTTCAGATCCCATGCAATTCGTGTATTTACTTTCATTGATTTAAACGGACTATTAGGAAAAACAACGTGCTATAAATTGGCCGAGTTAAGTTTCAAACAATATGTAATAGCCATGTCTATCATGAGCAGACCCACAAAAAAAGTCCCAAGAACCCATGTCTGCCATTTTGTTTTTAAGCATCCATTGTTGGTCATTTTGACCTTATCAAGGAGTTGTACTTGAAAGGACTCATGTGGCAACATGAAATCAGACGAATTTAATGGGCCTATCAATCACGAGGAGACCCACAAAAAAGTCTCAAGAACCTTTTTCTGGAAGTCTGTCGTTTTGGTTTGAAGCGGCCACATTAGGGTCAGTTTGGCCATTTCCAGGTGTCCTGCAAAGGCAAACTTACCCTGGAGATTTTTTCCGATTGCAAATGAATGAGAACTATCCATACTAGAGGGATGCAAAACCCTAAATTGCAAAACATTCGTTTTCATCATTATAGGTGGATGAGTCATTTCAAAAGTTTGCCCATACGTTCCATGCAGGCACTTTTGACGAGTGAACAGGATTTTTTTATTTGCATGGTAAAAGAGAAATTGATCAACTTTTTAAACTCTTTTCACACACGTCTGTATTGGAATGGATGGGAGAAGTTGATCAAAAAAAAAAGATGCCTCTCCATGTGAAAAGGAGTCATTGTATGCCAAACAATTGAACGGGATTGCTGTAAATGGCGTGATCGCTGTCGTAGAGGGCCATTTGATTAATGCTTGCTCATTTCCTGTACGGCTGCCGCCACTGAAATTGCACACACCGCGGCGTAAAATAATGGCGGCGCTTTGTCCGCAGCATGCCGCGGGGTGGGGAAAGCCAATCAATATCTTAGTGCGGCTCCTGGCCTAAATGTCGCCGCCAGTGTTAACCGCTCCGACACCCGAAGTCACTTCAAGCGTTTCCTATCTTGCCTTTCGGGGACGTTTCTTTCCCTTTTGATTGTCTCACATCCCATCTTTTGCCTCTCCTGCACTTCATGTACACCAGAGAGTCAATTGTGTCACTTTCCATTACAAGGCTGGATCATATCTCCACATCTCACTTTTCCAGAAGGCATTCAGACCTTTTTCATTCCCTCTGCAGGCGTATGGACAGCGTCAGAATGTATTCGCATTTGAACAGCAAGCTCTCTCCCTCGCTTTTTTTTTTTTTTTTTTTTTCACCATTCAACCTGCTCGACAAAGATGGTCAAGCACAAGAAAGGTTCCAAACCAAATATCGATGTCACGATATATTGTTTTTTTTTTTTCTTTATATGAAGCAGTATCTCGATGAGAAACCTCTGCAGTTTTTATTTAATTTTTTTTCCGGCCTACCACATCACTTTATTTCAGTGTTGGCCATTACGGCAGTACTTTGAGAGCAGAATTTTCTCTGATAGTGCTTGGCGTAAAAAGTTTGAGACCCGTTGCTTTAGATGCTCACTGAGCCGAACGCTCAGTATTGATTATAAGCCGTCCTTGCAAGTAGTAAGGAATTGATGCAGCCCTGACACCGCGAACCTTCGACCGATCCGCAGGCTACGTTTGGTGGCGTTTCGGGTTTCCAAAAGACACCGGAGTGCAACGGAAGAAGGGTACGTGAGAGTGGCTGGACATGCAGCGTCACTGACTGATGTCCAAAGTGCTCCTTTTCCATTCATCTTGACCCTTTTAATGAGTCTGTGCTGTCCATCATAACTGGACAGACATTTCATTTTCATATTCCCTTACACATTATTTTTATATACAGTATATACTGTATATAGTGTGACACTTGAATGACAGGACTCAAAACTGTAAACGACCAAGGTTGTAATGATGACAGTTTCACCCCGGAAGATTATTTCTATTTCAGTGATGAACCTGAAGAAAAAAAAAACTGTGAAGAAACGAGCGTGTGAAAAATGAGGACAGGCAAGTCGGGCTGTAAACAAGACGATATTTCTTCTCCGGCTAGCGCCTGCTTGTTCATGTTGTGATGGATGACTCTTTTTTTTTTTTTGAAAACATAATATTCCTTATCTGCCATCTAAAAGCACTCAATGCTCAAAGGAGGCGACACAAACACATGCAGCCCATGCACATTTGAAATCGCAGCTCAGCGAATCTGTGCATTCGTTCGCCTGTGGCCCACCGGCGCCGATTTCCTGCCTCGAGGTTTGTTCATTTATCAGCCGGTACTCAGCCGGCCCGCTGCACCGAGAGCGAGCTTTGCTCGCTGTCTGCTCAAGTGGCGCAACAGGACATGATGGGTAACCGTGTTGAGTCTTCACATCACATTATCGTCGACTCCCAAAAATGTCAAGGCCTTCAACGCTTCGGAATAGTGTCTATTTGAGAAAATCCTCAATTTTAACCATCACTCTCTTTGAACTCGTTTAGTATACTGTATATGTAGATAGGTGCAGGTGTACCTAATGTTGTGACCTGTTTGTACACAGTAGGTGTGCAATCTCCCTTTGCTCCATCTTCTCCCAGGTGGTTTTGAAGAGGTGCGGGCCGGGTTGCCAGAGAGCAGGTTAAGCCACTAATTGGTAGCAAAGGGAGACGGGTTGCCAGATTGTGATGGCCACCAGGAGGGGCCGTTTAAAGGGGACATCTGTTCCTGCCGGTGAACAGCCGCCCCTCGCAGCTCGCCGCAGTCACTCGTCTTCTTTTCACACCAACCTGACGACGTGGCCGCCGCCCCCCCGACAGCGGCACGCGCATGAAAACCATTGCACAGTAGGCCAATAAGTTGTTATCCTGATGCATCATTAGAATTGCCATTCGTTATTGGGCCCTCTCGGAATCACAATTTAATATCCTTTCGACAAGAGGGCTCCCTTTTTAGGGACCTCGATACCCATCATAGCAAGATGCACAAAAAAGTCTCAAGGATCCGAGCCTGAAATCGAACAGGAGGTCGGCCATTTTGGTTTTAGGTTTTGGGCAAAAAAGAGGTTTCATTTTATTCCATTGCTGCTGATGATGTGATGTCAAATAAAACCTTTTATGTCCCGTCCACTCGCATCAGGGTACGCCATTCTGCAGGCCATCATGGAGAGGGCGGGGCAGAACAACTGGCAGGTGAGCGCCATTTGCGTGGAAAACTTCAATGACGCCAACTACCGACGGCTCCTGGAAGACCTGGACCGGCGGCAGGAGAAGAAGTTTGTGATCGATCTTGAGGCCGAGAGACTGCAGAACATGCTGGAACAGGTGATTGCCCCCGCATCGGCCTCCAGCGTGGTACTTGAAACCGCAACAGCTATATTTTGAGTATCGCGATATTTTGCTCACGCAGTAGCAATAGTGTCACAATCCTGCCCTTTGGATAAAGCTCCTATCATGATATTTTTAATCCTCATGATAATGATAGTATATTTTCCCTTGACGATGATTGTATCTTGATAGTGTAACGTTAGTATCACAATTTCAGGTTACTGCCTTTGACAATGATAAAACATTTAATATTGATATAGTTTGCTGACAATACACAGTGTATCATATTATTATGCCCTCGATAATGGGAAAATCACAATATTTGCACATGATAATCACGATATTTTGTCAGATAGTCTCACGTTGAAAGTAACATCACACTATTTTGGACATCGTCATGTTAGTATCATGATAGTTTCCTGTTCTATGGAGAGTATCACGATATTTTGCCGACTTGGTATCGCCATAAATAAAGATTGTATCACAATATTATGCCCACAATCATGGTAGTATCACGATATTTTACGTGCGGTGGCGATAATGATAATATCACGATAGTTTTAGTAATTATGATTTCCATTTTGCCACGGATAGATAGCAGTAGTATCATCCTGTATTTCAACCCATATTCATTGAAATACATCAGAAGACTAATTCATAGTTCTGTCTAAAAAAAAAAAAGAAAATCCTTAAATCGAATACGGTGCTTTTAACCGCTAATGGAGAGGACACATTCATGCCTTTCTCATTCCATTTATCCCATGTGGTAGCCTTTAATCAGTTCATCGATGTTTGTCTCGCAGTCTTTGAGCGGGCTAAGAGGAAAAGATTGCCAGTGGAGAGCAGCCTGTTCTGATCTCGAGCGATGTTCTACTTTGCCGTAAACAGGCTCACCTTCCTCTCCCTCTGCGCTTGTCTTCCTCACATCTTTCCGCGGGGGCAACTGGTGTCTGTTCAATTATTCACCGAATCTCCGCTCTTGACATCTGCCAAACCATTTACGTTGTACACACATTGGGGGGGGGGGGGCTACCGCAACATATGTCGCGCTTAACACCCTGCCGTTCAATAACTGTCTGATGTGTTTCTTTACACATTTGTGAGCATAACTGACTGAAAAAAGGGCTACTGATAGATTCGATTTTGATTCGACTGTATCACAATATCTACCAGTCATATCACGATATTGAGCTCTGGTAGCGTTATAGTGTCACAATATTTTGGGAAATGTTCATACGGCGACAGCGTAACACCAAATTTGTGCCCACGCTAATGCTCATGTTGCAATATTTAGTGTGACAAAAAAAAAAATCATGTATCACATTATTATCGTGGGTACTTTCAAAATTTTAGTCGTTATGTAGTAGTTTAATGGTAATGTTCCCTAACCAGATTTTTGAATATTTACAATGAATGTGAGATTTCTAAGCTAACACATTTCAGCTCAGCACTCTACTGTATTTTCTTCCAAAGTCACCCTTTGAAGCTGTTTTGACTGTAGTAATTTTCTGATTTTATCGTATTACTTTTATCCTTAAAAGCTCTCCAGAGAGATCTAAATTGTTTCATTCCCCCCCCCCCCTCCCCACTGCTTAGTTCACACTCTCAGTAAGTGGTTGTCCAGTGGGATTTTCCGGCAGATGTCAGCTTTCAAAATCAGTTTTTATCAACACGTAGCTTCTGTGTGTGTGTGTGTGTGTGTGTGTGTGTGTGTGTGTGTGTGTGTGTGTGTGTGTGTGTGTGTGTGTGTGTGTGTGTGTCACAACGGAGTATTGTCTGAAAGTATTTACGTCTGGACACGCTGGCGCAACCGTCGAGCGCACGGCCTAACGCAATTAACGCGCGATGATGTCACACTGTCAATTTTAATGCCTCG
>CAAKHF010002743.1:6042-26093 GCA_901007745.1 Hippocampus kuda
GAGTTGAGTGTCAGCGTCACCTGTGAGCTCATTGTCGTCCCGGTGCGCCGAATGTATTTCGATTCACCCGCGACACTATTTGTGGCGGTGACGTAGGAATCCCGTCCCGTGAGGCTTCGGGCGGAGCAACGAGCGTTCCGAGGTATCGGGCGTGGCCACAAGCGTAATCGACACACGCCTCGGTGCGCGCTTCGCAGATTTTCTTCCGGTTTACTCGGCACGCGCATCGGAACCTCGGCACATTCGGGCACATCACTAGTTAAGACACACCCGACTCAACATGTCAATTAGTTGTGACACGCTCGCTTGGCCATCAGTGGCTGGTTCATTCTGTGCACAATTTAAAAAAACCTTAAATACATTTTCAAGACATAAGTGTAAGGTTTTTTTTTTCCTGGTTTTAATAAATGCGTTTTTTATATCTTGAATTTGTAAGAAAAATCATATTTTTATTTTTCATTAATGAAGAATTCGGTGAATGTGCATATGAATTGGTTGGGTTCGGTACCTCTAACAAGGTTAAGAACCACTGCTGTTGAGTGACACTGTCAAGTTTGTGACTTTTATACCTGTTTAGCTCATAAATGCAATCGCGTCGATTTACAGGATATACCGTGTAATGTGTTTGATTGTTTGATAAAAGCATTTAATCATAATAATTAAAAAACACGTTCAATATTAGACTGATTCAGCAATACAGGCTGGATAATTCACGGGAAGTACACATCTTTTGTGGGTGTTGTTTCCGTGCATTTCCGCCATTACGGTAACGACGCGGAAGTTGTGTCGTTCAGACATGGCGCTGTCCTGTTTGAGGCTGACCAACAATTTGTCTTTGATTCGACTGTGGAGTGTCAGAACAAACCAAATTGCCAATGGACTGTACGGACAGTGTGTGTGTCATCAGTCCAGGTTTGTTCCAAAATATTGAATGTTGATGGATGTTGTCCTCGCTTGACCCGTTTTTTTTGTTTCGTAGTCTGTTGACACTTCCGACCTGCCGAGTTTGACAGCTTGCAGCAATTCATCACTTAACGCTTAATTATATTTGAATGTATTTTTCTTTAGTATTGTACATGCCTTATTTTACAAGATTGTTGCACAACGAATGACTTCTTGTTCCCACTCTTGAATTGCAATGTGTAGACATTACTCGTCTTCCGAAGTCCGACGAGGTATTGGTCGCTATGTGACGTCCAGGCTGCAGTGGATCAACAGCAAATACGAAGGCTTTCTCAAAAGGCGATTTCCACGCTTTTATCTGCTCTACCATACTTTTGTGGAAGGTGAGGTTAAAATGGTGGGAGAAAGTCACTTACCTGTATGTGCAAGTCATTTGTTTAGGAAGTCTCAAGACTTACCTCAGGTGCAAAATGCAAACAATCAAGTCACGACCCCGTAGAAGGGAGTCATCCTCATTCTTGCTCAAACCACATTATCCACTTTTCACCCACTATCTGTACTTAGGTAACACATATAAATTATTTTGTTATGTGGATCCACACCCGTCTGGAAATGTTTACAGTCTTCTCGATTAAATGCTTATCCAGCATGTAATTTAGTTCATGTTTGAGCAGCTCTGACTGTGTGACGATGACGTAGCTTAGCTATACTTGTGGTTTTTCTTGTGATGGATGACATTTGACTTAGTAGTTAATTGGTTACTAAGCTTTGCTTTGTAAACATTGCACATTGTAATTATCTCCATTTTTATTTGATCAGAAACATAATCCTTGAATCCTAATTGTTGCTCTTGGGCAGAACTCAAAAATATCAAATTGATAGTATTGCTCAGTGCCCACATGGGTCATTGACTGTTATTTTAAAAATATTATTCAATCTAAAGTGTTGAAAATAGAATGAGACCTTTAACAGTGAAAGAGTTTAATATCTCACCAAAAAAAGTCATTTAAAAAAAAAATCCTTAAAAAATAATGAAATAAAAGAATGGTTTTGGAAATGTGAGAATTCCTGCTGTCCACGTCTGCATCTTTGCTGGATTGCCCGGCTTCCTCACACCCACCGCCCCCATTTTTTTAAAGGTAAATTCAAGACTCTAAATTGTCTGTAGGTGTCGTTGTTTGTTTGTCTATATGTGCCCTGTGATTGGTTAGCAACCAGTTAAGGGTGTACCCCATCTCACCTACAAGTCAGCTGGGATAGGCTATTGCCGTAATCAAAATAGGTGCGCATCAAGTCGATGATATGACAATTTGGTTATTTTACCCCCAATTCAATGTCGCCGCCCCATGTAGGATTCAAGCTTCTTTTCCGAGATGCCAAAGACGTCAGCAGAATCAAAACAAAGATGCTTAGCGATGGAGTTAAGTTCCAAGATTTGTCCTACAGGGAAATGGAGAAACTCAGACAGGTGAGTCGGTTAAAGCTTCTCAAACTTTTTAAGTCCCACCTAAACAAAAACAAAAAAACTCTTAAGTGCCACCATTCAAACTGAAGACGTTGCAGCATTATGATGTCTGTGCTATTGTGTGTGCGTGTGTGTGTGGCTCAGTTTCGCCGAGACATGCTGAAAGGCATCCCACTGGTGTTGATTTCTATCCCTCCCTTTGCCAACTACCTGGTTTTCTTCTTGATGTGAGTCCCGCTCCCAAGTGACAGAAGGCCCTTCAAATATTTGTCGGATTGAACAATTGTATCCCCGTCACCCCTCCACCCCACCCCAAAACCAGGTACTTTTTCCCCCGTCAGGTGCTGATCCCACATTTCTGGACTCCGAGGCAGCAGGTGGAGTTTCGCCAGTTGTACCATTCAATTCGGGCGCGACAGCACCGGCCGATCCTGCTTGGCCTGCAGCATGCCGGTGGCCAGGTGAAAGATTCTCAGCTGCGGAGTCGCCTTGACAGCCTGTGCTCTCAGGTACTTGCACTGCATTGGGAAAGGAGACGCAGAACTTTTTCCCCCCACATTTTCTTCACAGCCACATTCTGTTTTCTTTCTTTTTGCCTTAAAATTCTGCACACAACACCCCATAACTTGAAGGAGCTTGAGAGGTGAGAGAAAGCGGCCAGATCATGTGCCAAGCGTCTGGGATTACATTTGAAAAGATGAGACTTGAGACAAAGTTCAGTAATGTCTTGACATATAAGTGGCCCAACTTGCGGGTTTTTCCAGATATCAGCCGTCACTTGGCCAATTAAAAATGTTTTTTGTTTGACCTATGAGCAAAAATTTGAGAATCAAGCGTTGCAACGAACTCGGCTAACTTCACAACAAACAGCAGTTTTGCAGTTTCATGCCATTCCCATCTTAAGGGGATACTTTACTATTTTTTTTTCCATTTTCAGCAGTAAAAAAAAAATTTGTCAAACAATTTGATAACTTAATTATTTTGCCTGTGCAACTAACACATTTCAAAACACATTTTACCACTTGCTGTAAGCTAAAAATGTAATGACAAGTACTCAGCTTGCGAACATCACATGAACCGCGATTGGTTGTTACCTGACACTCGAACCTCTACTCTTGTCAGATAAACTGAAACATTAAATTGTTTTGAGATCAAATGATCTAAATTAGATTCATGCTTTAGCCGATAAATATAAGACAGGGTGTATAGCGGCTTTATGGTACATTTGATTGCTTAATTTTTATCTGTGATGAATTTGCAAAAATCTGCTTTTTTCACATACTCATTACGGGGTATTGTGTGTAAAATTTAACATAACAAAACATGTAGAATTGAAGCATTTGAATAATTCTGGATGCACGCCACTGTGTATATAAATATTTGATGTGTGGCAGTCATTGCAGGTCGGGTTGTCGCAGAGGGAGGCAATTGTCCTATAACCTGCAGACAGGCATTGAAGGCTTACACACACACACACACACATTGGCTGATGTAGGCCCTCAAAGGCGCCTGACAGACAACATCAAGTCAAAAAGCAAAAACAACCTACTTTTGTGTTTTTTTTTTTTTAAATTAAATTTCAGGTGCAAAATGGAGCAAACCCCAAAGTGTCGGAAGTCCTTGCAGTGCGAAGCCTATTTTCGGGGACTCCGCTGGGCATGAGCAAACTGAGTGTGGGTCAAATGGTCAGTAAAGGTTTAGTTGTTTCACGCTCATAAATATTGTAATGATATTGCTTAAAAAAAAATATATATATATATTGCCTTAAAAGACATTTCAGGCACAGAAAGTTTGACAACAATTTCATTGAGAGTACATTGCATTCAATTTTGTACACTTTTTGTCAGTGGCTGGCAGTGCGTTTGGGACATGGGCCTTCGTGGGTACTTAAGTGACCTAATCTACCTTTTAATATCGGCATCACAAACGAATGTACAAAAATGCAGTATGATGGAGGGCTCCTCTAGTGCAATAACATGTTTGCCTGTGATTTTTTTAAAAAAACTTTCAAGAGAAACATAAGCCCCCTGCTCTTCTTGACGCCTCGCCTCCCCGGCTTCCTGATCGGCAGGCGGCTGACCAGTCACGCCTTGGAGCTGCTCCAGCTGGACCGAGCCCTCAGCAAGCTGGGCCCACACCAGCTCAGCGACTCGGAAGTCAGACAGGTGCAACCCTTGACATCGGGCCAGGCGACGTGTGCCGTGTTCAAAGGGCAGCTACTCACAGTCGGCCTTTCTTTCGCTGTCAGGCCTGCTACGTGAGGGGGCTCAACTCTGATCGTCTCGCCATCAACCAGTGCCGAGTGTGGTTGTACCAGTGGCTTCAGATCTCCTCCTCCCTCAAAGGTAACTTATCGTTAACAACGAGGATAATTTTTCTTTTAATCCTTTTTTGTTGTTGTGCACAGGACAAAGCCAAGTCTAATTAAAATATTGCTTTGGTATCTTTTGTGGCATCTTGGTGTGATCAGACAACTACTGTACTTTCATCTCCTCTTACATTACCTTTCAAAATAGTTGACAGATTTGATTTTAAAAATAAAACAAACAACGCATTTAACGAGTCTGTACATACTTTCTTTCACAACTCAAGCTAAACTTAGCTCCTCTCCAACATACAATGCTTGTCACGACATGCTTCACTGGACCATATTCAGACAGTGCTGTTGTACTTTTCTGAAATGACACAAAATGGTGCCAAAAGATAGGGGAGAAAAACTAAGCTCTGGTGACCATTCAACCATGAACGTGTCTTAACCATTTCCAAAATGGCTGGCCATTTGTAAGCCATTTCAACAATTTGTTTTTGTTGTCTTTTTGCTCCCCAGACTCTGACCTGTCACTCCTTTTGCACTGCCTCGTGTTCCTCTCTGCCAGTGACCCGAATGGTATTCGCCACCCCTAACGGGAGTCCCCGCAGCCCCTCCCTACTGCTTCGGTGCACACCACTTTAGAGCATCAGTTTTTTTCTGATGAGGAAAATATTTCAAAATATGGGTTTCTTTGAAAGAGTTTCAGATTTAGATATGAAAAATAGTCTACAATTGCAGAGTTCGCATAAATGCTTCCACATAGTATTCAGAATCTGTCGGTGTTTGATAGATGTTTACGCTGGCTGTGCGGAGTGCAGTTTACACATTTCACGTGCTGAAACTCGGCTCATTGCTGGAAACGCATCACTGCTTTTGCTTCATCAAAATTGAGGGGAAATGTCATCCGTTTAAGATGGATATCATTGGTTAGACACATTCCATTTGCATGTATCAGTATGTGCAAATATCTGCTGCATTTTCGTCCCGTTTTACCTCAGTGAGTGCACTCCTGTTATTTTTGTCGTTTTATTTAACATTTCTACTGAATGCAAGGGGAAGACATCAAAATGTAATTTGGGAAAAAAAAACTTGCTCAAAAGCAGACTGTGCTTAAAAAAAGTACTTGCATGGTTGTGGTAAAAATGTAACTGCTGTTCGGCCTGCAGTGAAGCCAACTGATGAGTATTGGCACTTTACATAAGTTTACTTAATGTTAAAAATAGAATCTCAATATAATTTAATGACTCGTGCCTTTTGCAATGACTGCCTGATTATATTTCAAATGGGTTGTATGCAATTGTTTTGGGGTTTTTTGTTGGACATTTGCTCTTGTTCAGTGATGTGTTGCTGTGCCATATTGAGATGAACGTGTCCCAAAAAAATACAATTGTGAAACCAATTTGGATAGAAAGGTTCTTTAATAAAAACAAACTGGGAACCAACAAGCCTTAAAAACAAAACATCACAAATTCTAATGCAACAGCAAAGATATTCAAGATCCTCAACTATCAAGAAGAAGTGGACAGTGTCGTGTCAAAGGAAGAAATGGATGTTGCACGCCTACGAGTGTATCAAACCACAACCACTTGTGACCACTTAAAAGATTGTTCTGGGCACTACAAAAAGAAAGTGAGGCGCCCGCCAAGTGAGTGGTCTTCCACGTGAACGCTGACGGCGAGCGACTCACATGACTTCGTAGCCGCTCCGTATGCCTCGCATCAACACGCAGGCAAACACGACGCCCATGACCTACAAGGGGGGGAACGAGGAGAGAATGCAAAGTCAAGTCGAGTTAAGAATCAATGTTTGCATCTGGATGGCGTGATGGGCCTGTGTGAGAAATCGTTGGTCACTTTCTATATCTCGCGGGCGTCCACATAGTTTTTCTTCTAAGGGTCACATACAGAAAAATGAAAGGACACAATGGCTGTGGACCATACATCACCTTTACACTCAATAACATGCTTAACCTAATCCATGAGTGTTCGTAAAGATACCGAGAGCAATTATAACTTCTTTGCCCTAGGGAATAGATTCCAATTTCAGCATTGGGCACAGTCGTACTGATCACCGGAGACGTTAATAATGTTCCCTTTCACATTTCCGAACAACTTCACAACACGTTCAGCTGTGCAGCGAGAGGGAATAAAATGCCAGACCTCATCGGTGCCAAATGCTGTTGTGTTATATTTGAAGTGGAAAAGAACATTTATTTCTGGATGGTATTTTAATGATTACTATTTCATTTATTGTGGTTTATGTTCAGTCTTATGTAGAGTACTTTGCTACAGATGTGGTTGTTAAAGTGCTCTCGAAATAGTTATTTATGTTATGTGTGGGAAAACTGAGCATTTGTCATTTTCTGCCAATAATTTCTCTGAGAATATTTGTATTTGAGTTATATTGTCAGTAATTTTGAGAAAAGTGGGGGGGGGGAGCAGATTTTACTCAAAGATACCTCCCAATAGAAAAACCATAGAAACCGATCAGTTTGCAGTGGTCTCCAGAGCTGTATTACAGCTTTACGCATTTTTTGGGAGTAGTTTGTAGTAATCAGGGCTGTGTCAATTGTTCATTTTGATATATGACGCGGACCGCAAGTTGGCTCCTGGGACATTGTTCACACACAGTGGATACGTACCTCGATAAACGCCAGAACAAGAGCGGCGATGATCACCCACAGGATATTTTTCTTCAGTAACTCCTCAAGCGCAGTGCGACAACCCTTGAGGGACAACAGGGAGGAAAGTTAGCCACTATACTATTTTTCTGCATTTGCTTGTCCACAAATGGCTTCATTGGCAAGACGTTTCAAATGGAAAATCATCAGAAAATGTATTTACAACTTGCATGCAAGTTCCTCTATACCAGCGACTTATAGTGACAGCCAAAACAATTCGCTGTTCTTACGCTTGATGGCAAAAGGTACAATAAGGCTAAGTGTTCAACTTAAGAGGCCCACATTTGTAGTTTGTTGGCCAAGTGTGTCGCACCGGTGCGCAGGCACTTGTGTGACTTTTCTCCGGCTACCTCCACTATGAGGTGTGCAACACGCTGCTGCTGGCACAGCCTGCAGTGTAGTCAACGAAAAGTCAAATGTAAAAAATCAATAAAGACGAGAACATGAAACACATGCGCGCCCTGCAACAATGTCAACTGGTGAGTTGTCAGACGTTCGGCCGGTTGCCGAGTCAAACCTACTTTACTTACCAGCTGTCTACTCAGTAGTCTTTCCTGACCTTTATTCTTATTTATTGGACCAAAAAAAGTACCATTCAATGTTTTTTTAAATGTGTGAGGAAGCGAGGGTACCTGGAAAAATAGCCACACAAGGACAAAATTGGGCACACCGGAGCAAGCCACCAACCGTGAGCACACAGCCGAAGACTTTCAAAAACATTCAAGTGTTTCATGCACTACTTGAATGCCATGAAATTTTACTAGGCTTTTATCATTAATGAAGCAAACATGACTCAAGCAACAGTATGATTTTCAATTCATGTGTTTTTTTGGTGGACTAATACACAATTTCCAAACCTGTAGAGGAAAGGCATTTTACAAAAAAAATAAATAAAAGCATCATCATGGATCAGCACAAAACAATATTTTGCAAAAAGTCTATACTGTATTCTCGTCTCAATTATCCAGATATGTTTGAAGCTGAACTTGCTGGAATATATTGTCTGCTTTAATGTTGGCATCGTCATACAAACATTGATATACAGAGGTAGGAAGCAAAAGTTGTTGGGGAGAAAAAAAAGCCCAAAAAGATTAAAAATTGCCTTTTATGACATGAGATGGGTTTTTTTTCCCAAAGGCATAGTACCCAGCATCTTAAAAGTCATACTTAAATTGTCATACTTAATTGGACTTACCTCTTGGTGCACTTTGGCAGAGTCGGTCATGGCCCCGATGCCGCAATTGGCAGACACGTTCACACAGCACGAGTCGGGCACCGAGAACCCGTCGGGCCGGAAGTTTCGCCAGTCGGAGGAGCCGTTCATGCCACAGCATTTCAACTGGAAACACAAAGGAGACCCGTCGGTGACCGACGTCAACTTCGGACAACACGGGACGCGAAGGCAAACAACGCGGCATGGAAGCGGTGGTGACGCCCCAGGATTCGGCGCCGCTGCGCCAAGGTGTAGTCATTGTTTAAGTCAATAATGCCACTCACGTCCTCCTGGAGAGCGTCCACGCTGGCTTTGAATTCAGCCGAGCTGTTGCTGTACCTGGTGATCATGTCCGCCAGACTGTCCTGGACCACGTCAGACACCTTGGCGGGAGACAAAACGGATGTTTAAAAAGGCCAAGCCGTGTTATGCAATCAAATCCCCGTATCATTCAATCTTTCCACTGGCAAGCCTAAATCTATTTGGCCATTTTTATCGTATGCCTATCCCAGCTGACGTTGAGCGAGAAATGTGGAATGGGCGGCAGCCAAGGCACTGAAAAACAAGCAACTTGAAGCAGAAGCATTTTCCATACAAATATTTACTGTCATTTAGTTTTGCGCTCGCATAGGTTAGTGAAAGATTCAGGCATGATGTGTTCCAACTTGCTTTCAATTTGGAAAAAAAATAAACATTTGAACAGACTGAATGACATAAAAATTAGCACTTGGGTTGTACATGCCATTTCTAGAGGCATTTCAACAACCTCTCACATAAAAAAATAAAATCAATTTTTGATCGCAGACTTTCATCTTCGAATTTCATTTCCTAACAAAAGAAGACAACCAATTGACGTTGCATTTTCCTGAAAGGAATAGATCAGGGTAGGTATGTATCGCGATAGACACGTGACAGCAATCAATGGAAAATAGAATCGATAAAATGTTCCATCGAAAAAAATCAGAGCGCAAACCTCGACCGCGGTATTGTGCGTGTTGTAAGCCAAAAACAAAGAAGCAGTTAAACCAACGAAGAAGCCGCTGCTAAACCTACAATGAAGTGTGCGTGCGGCATACCCGAGCGGATGATACTGTGCACACCGACCCGGTTAAACATCTCCGGATGGAGACGTGGTGTGCAGGTAAAGGAGTTCCCTGTCTTTGACGTGTGCGCGCCACTGTTAGCCGCGTGAGATCCTCGGCATCACAATCAAATCCAAATCACGCAAATAAAATATGTATAGCCTATTTATGACAATAATGAGTAAGCTAAAAAGATAAAGTTGGCCAAAGACGGTTGGTCAAATGGTAATGGCCTGCACTGCAAGAGTGTATTACATCACTACACTCATGCTGTCTCAACATTGAATGAAGGTTAATGTAATAATCAATAAAACTGCTTTGGGGTTGCATCGAATGCAAATAAGCATTTACAATGCCCTGGTGGAGGAGAAAGTGCACATTACAAAGTATACAAAAATAACTAATTCATTTCAATATTTTTAATAGAATAAAAAAAAAAATCAAAACTTGTCAATGTTGACTGATAGGAAAGACTTAGGTTGTGAAACATTTTTCAGCCGTACATTATATTTAAAAAGGTGTTTTCCTCAGAGTCTTAATTTTCAAGAGTGAAAAAAAATCAATAGATATCATTCATTCATTCATTCATCTTCCGAACCGCTTTATCCTCACTAGGGTCGCGGGGGGTGCTGGAGCCGATCCCAGCTGTCTTCGGGCAGTAGGCGGGGGACACCCTGAATTGGTTGCCAGCCAATCGCAGGGCACACAGAGACAAACAACCACGCATGCTCACACTCACACCTAGGGACAATTTAGAGTGTCCAATCCGCCTGCCATGCATGTTTTTGGAATGTGGGAGGAAACCGGAGCACCCGGAGAAAACCCACGCAAGCCCGGGGAGAACATGCAAACTCCACACAGGGAGGCCGGAGCTGGAATCGAACCCGGTACCTCTGCACTGTGAAGTCGACGTGCTAACCACTGGACTACCGGGCCGCCAATAGATATCAATGTCGACTAATATAAAATAGTTATGTCTTGATATTTTTTTCAGTCCTAGATCAAGGGCAAGCTATTCATTTTTGCACATGCACTTGTCATATTCATGATCTAATGCTTCTCAATGAAGTACTCTGAAAGGAACTTCGAACATGTTAACGTCTAGTTATGTTGAAAAATGTTATTGCAAATGCTTTCAAAGCCTATTTTTCAACAACAGATGTTATTTATTGTTCCAAACTTCTGCAAAACTCGGCGACAATGGGAAAATGCGGGTGGTAGGCTCACAACGGCAGAAAACTGATGATTTAGAGTCTGCGATTACGAAGTTCCCTGGGATAGACTCATGAGAGTGGTGTACAAAATATACCAATAGAAAAGAAGAAAACTTTACATTCTGGAACGCAGAAAGAACGCATCGGATGCAGAGATTGAGCAAAAGCAATGTTTTGGTGGCTCACTTTGTTTCTGTAGATGTAACCGGCGATCGCCGCCGCAATCTGAACGAGGATGACCAATGAGAGAAGGATGGAAAACTATGGAGAGAGAAATAAAAACACATGCAAAAAACAGTGAAATACCACTCGGGCGTTTTTGTCGCTTGGCGAAATGAAAAATATCGGGCAAATAGTTACCATAGTGACCATGCAGTAGTTCTCTTTCCAGGCGCCGCAGCAGCCGAAGAAGGAGATGAAGAAAATGACCACCCCGACGGCAATGATGACGATGGGCGCTCCTGACGCCGACGCGTCATTGATCATGACGGTTTGATGCAAGGACACCTGAACCAGGACTCCCACCACAATCAAGGCCAGGCCGCATAACTGCAAAGGGCAGCACAAGTTTTCAGGACAAAAATGCAGGTTTACTTTGATCCAAGCCCACCATCCTCACCCCCCTTCCCCCTTCCATCCATACGGAGCCCTTAGCATGACCTGGCCACAATATACTGCAAATATAACAACATGCGCACAGAATACCAATTTAATTTGTGGCCACAAAATAGGTATAACGTGCACCCCGAATAATTTGTGGTCACAAAGTAGCTCTCGCTCCCAAGTGAACCGGTAAGCAAGCAAATGGAGCACACCTCCTGAAGCAGTAAGGTACAGGCAGAATTTAAAACTACACAATGGACAGAGATAGTGTAATAGAAATGTATTTGAGGCGGGAAATGTCCAACAAAGACATTCTGAAAAGCCTTACGTTGCAAGGAATCTTAATTATTGAAAGGCGTTTCAACAAAGGGCGTCTGGTTTTTAATTTCGAGCAAAAGGTGTGCATTTGCCATTTTGATAGAATTTCTCAGTGGCCAAGTTGAACAGAAGAACACTTTGCTTAACATACATTAGTCGGTCGGGCCTGATGAGTAAGCAAAAGGACATCAGACAGATGGAAGGAAGTTGCAATACTCTGCGGTTGCCGTTTCTCCAAGCGTACACGTTCACAGTCATTCATTTATGCGTCACTGTGCGACTCATTTAATCTTTCGCAAACATTGTGACGGTAAACCGTCGGATCAAGTGGGAGAGCTTGACCCGGCAAGTCAAGTTGAGATGGCAAGTCCATCTGTGCAATGCTTCACCCTTTCAGGGACAGCGTTGACTACCGTGGACGGCATATCATGTTCTCTGGTTGCGGGGTGCATGGAAGGGTGAAGTCAAACAATGAGAAGCACAGTCACAAACCGCAAACCGCTTTCACCGACTGTAAAAAAAGCAAACGATTCAAAAGACAACTCAACGCTAACCCGAATGTATCTATTTTCCGTGAATAATACGGCATTTTTTTGGCCCCCCCAAAAAAGATTCAATGAGTCTCTCACATTTAATATAGGTTTACTAGTAGTAGCAAAAAGGTATACTTTCATTCAAACATGATATTTAATGTCTACTGTTACAAATCTATGTAATATATATAATAAAAAGTTGTCTCCTGTTTCTGTTGTGGCCGCAGCAGACCAGCTCAAGGAGCTTAGTTGACTGATAAATCCTTATTACCGACCCTTAATGATGTTTTCCTCAGCACTGAACTAATGACACAAAGTCATTTACAATAGTACGTAAGGTCGTGGATCAGTCAGCCATATTAGCCCCCTACATTGGCAACAGCCGTTCACAGGCTTATGTGCACGAGGGCATGTTGTTAGCCATTTGCAAATTGTAGTGTTTTTTTTCCCATCCTGTGAAAGTTTTGCCTACCTTACTTTCATTTCATTTTGCAAGTGATAGGAAAAATGATGCTGAAGAAAATTGCCTGGACACTAACCAGTCAATAATGACGTACGGATGTGGTGTGAATTTCAAATAAGACAGCAATCTGAGTCATGCCACGGCATTAAAAATGCATCAGCGTTACAACCTATTTTAATACAGAATGCTTTCAATGCAACACCAACATTCTGTGTTTAACACTTTCCCAAAACTTTTAAGAGGCTGATTTGCAGCGAATATGCACGAGAGGACCGCCACATTATCTATAATGCCTTCATGTGTTATTTCCCCATTTGTGTTCGAATGTCCGGTACTTTCAAGATTGTAAAACCATGACTATCGATCGTAAGCAATAGCATTTCAATGGAATGTTTCATCATGTTAGGATTAAGCTCGTGGGCCACCCTGAAGGAAATGTTGTTTTATATATACACAGGTGTACAACATGTCATTCTCAATGGTTTGCCGTTTAGTTTTAGAGTAAACTTGAACTGGGAGTGGCCAAAAACAGCTTGAGGCTTCGTTTTTTTTTTTAATGAGTTTTTTTTACAGTTTGCCAAACTGCTGCTTATGGTCAAGTGAGTTGAAATGAGTTCACTGCCACTATATAGGGCTCACATCTCAAGTTTGCCAGTCAAAAGCAAGTAAATTGGTTGAATGATAGCTTGTATCATGAAAAACCAATCAGGATGCCATTTCACTTTGGGATATTTGAAGTGGTAACGATCCAGTGTTACCACAAGCAATAAATTGAACACTCTTCAAGTCAAACAGCCAAATGGAGCTCCCCCCAAAAATTAATTCACACTCGTTTTATCTCACTTCTGGGTTTTTTTTCCTTTCACCATAATGTGTTCACCCTTGGGAAAAACTAACATTACACAATATTTACCTTGTTCATGTCTGTTATACCGGTCCGCTCAGTTCTTGTGGGCCAAGCAGTTCTGTAAAATGATTTTTTTTTTCCTCTCCTTTTTTTTAAAAATAATAATTCCATTAAATACCACATGACTTAATATAATATTAATTTCTATATACACATTTTATTTTAAAAAAGCACAATGCAAATTAAAATAAAATAATGAGGACACATTACATGTGGAATTATGTAAATGCATGAAAAAAAAAGATCCCACAAAAAAACACCTGACTTGAGCAATTGCCACGTTCAGCTTTTCTGAAATTTAAAAGTTTGTGTCCGCTGACAAATGTCACAGTCATCTTGAAGACAGAAGCCAAGTCTCAAGAAACTTCAACTACTACCCTACTACCAGTCGTCTGTTTCCTGTGCCAGAGTGGGGGTTTTAAACGATGACGACCAAGATGCACCAACCGGAAATCATAAACCGTACAAACGTGACAACGCCGACATAATATTTACAAGAGCCTGTTTTCATGCAGAAATGTGAAAATCAAATTACATTTCTCCATGAAAAGCGTTGCTCCCAGCAGCGTCTCCAAAGCTTCCTGGTCATGCAATTTCTCTCTAATCCTGTTACTAAATATCATTTGTAGTTGGGTTGGTTTTCTCTTGCGGAAAATCGCATTTAGCCTTCATAATTAGCAAGCAGAACAACCGCATCAATTACAAGAATATGACCAAGCGTACAGTGGACTTTTATAATGGTGTATTTTTTTTGTAGAGTTGAAGCAATCAAATCTTTCTGTAATCATACATGCTATTTATCAACCAGATAATTGAAAACAAAAGTCTAATGCAAAAAAAAAAATCCATTGTTGTTTGTAACCAATTGTTTATTATTGTGTAATAATACATTTCATTTATAAGCGCCTGACTAAACAAAACCAAATAACACACGGCATGGAGTGATGTTCTCACCAACCTTTTTGAGACAGAGAGATACTACTGATTCATGCAAATGAAGAATTACTCGTTTGCAATACTACACTTCTGTGAATGCTTCATTTTCAACTACATGTCATTTAAAGGCTAATCACACTATGGTGGCAAATAAAATAATGTTTCTGTAACAGATTAAAAATGAAGATTATTACTTTTCCCCAAAATGGGGGGTGGGGGTGGGGGCTGTGTAAACAGCAGCCTTGATGTGCCTAAAGGTAATCGTCAACGGGAGGGGCATACGGCTGACGTCGAACACTACACGTGTTGCATCGTTGCTCCTGCAACCTGTTGGAAATGGGGGTCATTAAGGTGGCCTAGTCAGAACAGGGTCAGATCCCACAGACACTTGCCAAGAACAGGGTACTCGGAGTTGAGGAAGAATCTGGAATCGCACATGCCTGCAGTCTGAATACAAAGTGTTGGTCAGGCCAGCCTCAATTCAAAGTCAAGTTAGCAGCCACAACAAATGCAATTACAAGGCATTGCTATTAATGTACTGTCACTTTTTTTATGTTGAAGTTGATCCAGTGCATTATGTTGTGGCCGACAATAAATAAAGACAAGATCAATCTCTGATGCTCATCTGAAAACCATGCCAAGTTGGTTTAAGTGCATCCCTCATTATATTACCGGTACATATTTATTATATCATGAGAACCTGATGTACTCGAGAAAAAAAAGGGTGTCAAAAATTAATCTAGAAAAGTTTACTTGCATCTCTGACTTGCAAATATTTTTGGAGAAATGTGTCTTAGTATAATCAGTCAGTGGTTGGTTGAGCAATTCATTTTTACACCTCTAATTTGATTGAGTCATTGTATTCGTTTATAATTTGCGAGGAACAATCTCATTACAGTAATTTTATGACACACCCACATGACGTAAGCATTCATGGCGGGCCTAAGTCTTCCAAACAGCCCAAAGGAAAACAAGTGTCACCAACTTGAACACTCATCCTGGCCAAACACATGTTAAACAGACTCAAGCACTCTTCAAATGGCTTAGTGAGTCAGTTGGGATATCCTTCAGCTTCCTTTCAAGCCTTGATGGAAAGTCATAGCCTTTAACAGTCAGGAAAAGTGGTCAACTTTTGGCCATTCAAGACTATGGCGACCAATAAAATCTGGGAAACCAGACAGCAGTTAATGGCTGTGATGAAATATATAGTAAGGACATTAAGAAAACAAATGACACTGCAAGTCATTTTACCAGTCGTATTTCAGAGGCCTTGTCCCGGTGTGCTGTTCCTTTTGTTGAGTACTCGCTAGCAGTGTAAATATTTGACCTCGAGTCAAATAGGTAGCTAATGGCTGCTGTAGGAAAACAAAGGAGCCAACAGACCAGGCAAACATGGCAAACAGGACATCAAGCCCACAGAACAATTGTAGCGTGAATAAAATAAGGATGAGGCGTTTACTCAGTTGCAACATGTATATTAATCATTTCAGTCTCGGACACGACGTATTACGTAAAAGGTTGTCGCAACAAAATATCAACTTCAGTAAGTATTAAAGACTTGTTAAACACAATTTAAAACAGTTCCCAGGTGTCCTCATATGTCCTTAACATGCTTTTGCAGAACTATGACAATGATCAAGAATTACATTTACAAGATTTCCTTTGTGGAGGCAGGACTTCATCCAGATCTGGGAGTAAGTCACGTCAGAGTCGTGAATGTCACGCAGGACGCAGATTTCAGTAACTACTTTTCATGAGCGGCCGACCGTCCCCAACTAGTTTCAATCCAATGTAACATTTTAAAAGGCATGTGAACGGCGTTGCAGATATAACGGCCATTTGAAAATGTCGTGTCATATCACATGAGCTTTCACAACAAAAGTATGTCAAGCTGCAGAAATAGAGGACAAAGTTAATCCCTCATATATCAGTTCAAGACCACCCTTGCATTAAATGATATCCACCAAGTAGCCACCATACATTCATTTTATTATTTGTATACACATTTGAAAGCCTTACCACAAAATACCAATATTATCTGCACGTGACTTGCAGGTATTTTTGTCCATTTTGTCCACATTCAACACTGTAGTATCTGTGATGTTGAACTTGTGTCACTTTCAAAAGTCTGCGATTGATAATGTTGAACTGACTGGCTATTGACAGGCTATACCTTAGCCCCTCTGGTGTTCAGTGACTACGTCAGTTGAGGTCACTTGCAGATCGTATAAGAATGCACTTGTGTTTATTTTATTTTGTTACCGTTTGAAAATGCACAAGCAGCGACTGAATGTGTACAAGCAGTCCTTGAGCCTAACCACATGCGGAGGGATGATGCTCCGTTTTAACTCGAACCGGTAGGCTACGTATATTAAATTAGCAAACGATGTTTACATTACCGCAGACGTGCAGTTATGTAAGAATGTTATGTTTTGAGTGTGAAATTGTCCCAAACCTTGGCCATTGTCTTTTAATCACTCTTTCCTCTTGACTGGCTCCCATTTATTGCTTGGTGAGTCCGCACCGGAAGTCCAAGGGGAAAAATAATTACCTCAAAATTTCACAAGATAGCCAATAATTTGCGATGGATTTCTCCAACAGAATTAATAAATTGACGATTAAAAAATAAATTAATTTTAAAAAATCTGGAATGCAGTGATCCGGCAAAACGTGAAACATGATATAATGAGGGAGGAGTGTATATAATGTTTCACAATATTCACCTGTATTCATAATGTGGCTACAAAGTCAAGCATTGAGAGTCTCTGCCTCCAAAATGCACCAGTCGTAGTCAGTGAAGGGAGAATACAACCACAGAAATATCCACCTTCTCTCGTTTGCTCCCTTTGTATTATTACAATACAACTACAGTTGCCAGGATAAACCGCTTCTTATGGTTTAATAAAAATGCTTCTGTACAATAATGTATGTGCAGCCTGAAAAGCCTAGGCAGGTTCACTATGCCATTGCAGGGTGTCCATGAATCAAATAGCTCAATGTGAGCTTGTGAGTCATCAATTTCTGCGACTGCCTTGTCCAGGGGTCCCCAATTTGGTGCCCGTGGGCACCAAAAAGCCCCCCAAGGACCTCTTGAGTAACCCGCTGGCCTGTTCTAAAAATAGTTTCGCAGTGATGGGGCATTGTGGTTTTCTAGGAATATTGTAGAAGTGACCATTGGAAAATGTAAACACTGGCAGAGATTTATAGAAATTAAATGTATTCATCTGTTTCTTAACCCTTGTGCGTTGATTTTTTTTTAACGACACATCGGACAAAGGCACCATAATGGAATGGTGGCTTTAAAGTGTAATATCAAAGTCATTTCTTAAATCCTTTTTTTTTTCTTGCGACCACTCAAAATGTTCAGTGGCGTCAGACCTATCCATACATATATAGTTTATATTTACTTATTGAGGTTGGTGCCCTCTATGGACATCAAAGCAATAAAAAGCAGTATTGTGCTATGGGTATAAGTAACTATCATCTGCATATAAGTAAAAAAAAAACAAAAACATTGAATTTGGAATATTCAATATGGACAAGTTGGGGCGGCCTGGTAGTCCAGTGGTTAGCACGTCGACTTCACAGTGCAGAGGTCAATTCCAGCTCCGGCCTCCCTGTGTGGAGTTTGCATGTTCTCCCCGGGCTTGCGTGGGTTTTCTCCGGGTGCTCCGGTTTCCTCCCACATTCCAAAAAAAAAAAACATGCTTGGCAGGCGGATTGAACACTCTAAATTGTCCCTAGGTGTGGGTGTGAGCATGTATGGTTGTTTGTCTCTGTGTGCCCTGCGATTGGCTGGCAACCAATTCAGGGTGTCCCCCGCCTACTGCCCGAAGACAGCTGGGATAGGCTCCAGCACCCCCCGCGACCCTAGTGAGGATAAAGCGGTTCGGAAGATGAATGAATGAATGAATATGGACAAGTTAGCGCCTTCAACATGTTAATAGATCATGACATAATTTTAGTTTGTACGTCAACAGTCCTGTTATGGGATGTTTTGGTCCACAAGGGTTAATTATTGGGATAGATGAAGTTAGGTGACGTGCCTCTTTCCTAATTGCTAACTTTGCACATTGCCGTTCCATTTCTTCCGATATCAAAAGCAGAATCCTTCAAATCATACTTATAGCTTACCAGGTTTACATACAACAGAAAGAAAAACTTTTCTTGCAAAACCAAAAATGGCACAGTACCTGGAAAATCTCGACCATCCCCCACAACCCCCACCCCCCAAGTAAACAGACTAGACTGCAGTTCAAGTCAAACCCAAGTCAAGTCTTCCATCAATTTTAGACAAGCGTGTCAAGTCCGAAAATTGGCAACTTAACTCTGACTCGAGTCAAGTCGTGCTATTCGGGTTCCCCAACTCTCGTCATCACCAGCCTGTGAATTGCCCTGTCAATTTGTTGGCAACAAAGTGAATGTGGCACAAGCAGCAGACATATCATCCAACATAAAAGCAGCAACTTTCACTGCTAGCCCCGACTGCGTCAACAATTTCAGAGTAAACAATGACTGTTGTAGACACTCAATTGTGTACCCAACAAACACACTCGAGACGCAGCTATTTGTATCCAAGAAATTCAAGTGATATTTCCAGGATATAATGCATGTACCCTTTAAACAAGAGTGTACAAATGTCATGCAAGGAAATGTTGCTGGGGGGGAAAAAAAAGGTTTTAAGCCAGGGCTGCCCATTACATCGATCCTGATCGACTGGTAGATCTAGGACAGGTCCCAAGTAAATCTGAGGGGTGTAGAGGAGGGGGGAAAAAAAAAGAAACCATTTGTGTGTCTTTGTACATGTTAATAATATATTTTTTGTGTTAATGTACACTGAACCCTAATCATCCTATCAGTCTCATTTTCACAAAAAATATTTAAAAAATAAAATAAAGCAGGTAAATCTTTAACCGGGGGGGCCCGGTAGTCCAGTGGTTAGCACGTCGACTTCACAGTGCAGAGGTACCGGGTTCAATTCCAGCTCCGGCCTCCCTGTGTGGAGTTTGCATGTTCTCCCCGGGCTTGCGTGGGTTTTCTCCGGGTGCTCCGGTTTCCTCCCACATTCCAAAAACATGCATGGCAGGCGGATTGAACACTCTAAATTGTCCCTAGGTGTGAGTGTGAGCGTGGATGGTTGTTTGTCTCTGTGTGCCCTGCGATTGGCTGGCAACCAATTCAGGGTGTCCCCCGCCTACTGCCCGAAGACAGCTGGGATAGGCTCCAGCACCCCCCGTGACCCTAGTGAGGATAAAGCGGTTCGGAAGATGAATGAATGAATGAAATCTTTAACCTACGGTGGCGCGTGACCTACGTCACCGGAAGTTGTTAGCGCTCAGCAGTCTGCAATTGCAGCTTGTGATCAGAGCTGTTGCGCTATGTCTTTTATCGTCATTATTCTCATTCAGAGTTTGCTTTGTGTA